>JACXGM010032670.1:0-12550 GCA_016801145.1 Umbra pygmaea | reverse complement strand
TGCTTTTATATCTTTACTAACCAGTTCGAGTATGCCCAATTTGTCGTTAATTGATTTTAGTACGTCCAAATCTGCCCTTACCGTTCCCGGTGGTGTAAATAGAATGTCGTCCGTGTCTGTCGAAGAATCTCGTTTACGTTTACTTTCAGCCATAGTTGTTAGATGCTTACTTACGTAATATTTGTCAATAAATCGCTCTCTCTTCTTAATTTCTTTCTTGTTATTGTCCAGCTTGTTTAATTATTTTGAATACAATAGCTACTATTGCTGTGTCTTTATTTATTTAAGTTTTATCTCAATGTTTGTCTTGCGCCCTTACATGCTCCAGCCTAGTCCGCCATCTTCTCTCTCTGGTCTTATGATTCTTAATCATTAATTGCTGTTTGCTTTCTATAAATCCCAATTATTGCGTAGAGAGCGGCGTACGCCTTCTTTTGTGCGTACGCCACATTTATAAATGAGGCCCCTGGAGTGGCCTAGCCAGTCACCAGATCTCAACCCCATTGAAAATCTTTGGAGGAGTTGAAAGTCCATGTTGCCCAGCGACAGCCCCAAAACCTCACTCTTCTAGAGGAGATCTGCATGGAGGAATGGGCCGAAATACCAGCAACAGTGTGTAAAAACCTTACAGAAAACATTTGACTTTTGTCATTTCCAACAAAGGGTATATAACAAACTATTGGGATTAACTTTTGTTATTGACCAAATACTTATTTTCCACCATAATTTACCAATATATTCATAAAAAAAACCTACAATGTGATTTTCTGGATTTTTTTTCTTATTTGGTCTCTCATAGTTGTGGTGTACCTATAATGAAAATTACAGGCCTCTCTCATTGTTTAAGTGGGAGAACTTGCACAATTTGTGGCTGACTAAATACTTTTTTGCCCCACTGTGTATGTACATACACTAGGGATGGGCATTCAATAAAATTTTCGTTGTCTGGAGTATTAACGATCGACTATCGATTAATCATAAATTTTTTAAAATTAAAATTAATTATTTATTTAAGTTTTTATAAATAAAAAATCCAATCATATCATAAAAATACATAGTGTTTTTCCTCTATGAGATCTTTATTACAAGAAGAACAACTTGTGGCAGTTAAACGGTTAGCCTAAACTTGAAGATGCGCTGCAGTGCTCTAAAGCAGCGGAACCTGCATCAGCGAGACGGCGTTCTTCAACAGAGACCGTTGTTTGTTCCAAAATAATAAATAATAAAAAAGAATCATGTTACAAACAATAACTTTACCAAAAACATAATAATAGCCTAATGATATAAAAAATATAATAATAAAAAATAACTAGTAACTCACATACAACTTCTGCACCAGTCTACTGATTATTGTTGAGAAAGATAAGCATTGACATGGTCTGGAGTCCGACGCGACCGCAATGATACCAATGATGCACAGATAACTCCGCGCTAACTTGGCCAGCTCGGGGACAGAGTAGCTATGTGAGTAGAGTTGAGCGTTTGGATATCCCGCTCCTATAGCTCACTGAGTGGTTGTTGCGCTCCGCTCAACCACTACACACCTTTTTCAACCGCTCCACTCAAACCCGCACATCGCTCACATGAAAAATAATGATACTGCATATTACAATACTAACAAAACCCATCCATTGTGTGACCATGTATGTCAATCACTGAAATCTTGAAACTAAGTAGACTTTGTTTTAACATTGTTTAAATAAACATGAATGTTTGACCATGTAGCCTACACAAAAAACGAACAGTTTTTAAAGTATAGTACTATACAAATATTAATACAAGACTGTGCAATCTCATTTTACAAATGTACTGTATGTACTTTCTATATATATTGTGAAGATAAAATAAAATGTTAACAAACTTAAAAGATTCCATGTGGTCATAAAACGAAAATAGGCTATAATGTAATACAAAGACTATGAACTAAATGTTTTAGTTGATCATTTTATAAAATTGGTCTACCCACTAGGTACTGTACGCACCTCGTTCCTTTCTGTTCGCATGTGCACAAATACAATATCATGCTTGCGAGAGAGCCTATGCCTTTTCATATTCCATAAAGACTCATTAATTAGGCAAGTAGAGTTTTATTAGGCTGGGCATGTCCTGACCATGTGAAGGGAGTGCTACTGGAGCGGTAGCCTACTGGAGCGATATTGAACAAGAGTCTACTGGGCCGATCCCACTCCGCTCCGCTCACATACTCTGCCCGGGTAACATGATTCCTGGTCATGTTTACTATTGGAATCAAAACGGAAACTTGCAGGTATTGGAGTATGGCGTCAAATATTGCCCTTGGGTGGTAAAATGTTAAATTGCTGCCACACATTGAATTTAACTTAATTGCTTCAAAATTTAAATACGCAACGCAACCTGCATTAGTTTAATCGATAACAATTGAACGCAATCAACGAAATTCTTCATGATCAATCATCAATGGTCGATTAATCATGCCCATCCCAAACATACACACATACCCATGTTGTTGCTGTAAATAAGAATGTGTTCTCAATCAACTAAACTGTTATAAATAAAAT
This sequence comes from Umbra pygmaea, assembly GCA_016801145.1. Taxonomy (NCBI): domain Eukaryota; kingdom Metazoa; phylum Chordata; class Actinopteri; order Esociformes; family Umbridae; genus Umbra; species Umbra pygmaea. Next base: position 10,013 of record JACXGM010032670.1, on the reverse strand, counting down.
GGACTTACATATAAATATATTGTATTACAGAACACTTACATTTATAATTGGAAAGAAAAACACTTACTGTGTGTGTGGTTGGCAAGATGTAAATGATCCATTTGAATAGGTATTACCAGTGCAGTCACCACACACTGTATCTGTAACTGTTGATCCTGTAAAATATTTAAAAAAAAGATTTGAATAGCTTTGTATAAATGCACATTGTTCCCAGATTTCTCCTCTCATATTAAGTTATTTAAGATGTTTTTTGTGGTAATGTACATTTTTATTTAGATATATTAAAAATGAGTGTGTTAAAATGGTGGGTACAGAATACTTTGCCTAGCTGAAGCATCTATAAAACTACAAAGCAACAAGCTCAAAATGAAGCTGTTTAAAATATAGTATTTGGCCAAAATTAATGTAAACTTCTTAAACAGAAATACATGACAGTTGAGGAGCGGTCCAATGAAACATTAGATATGATGACTGCTTAAATTAAAATTGGGGTGCTGTTGTAAAATCTGAGGGTACAGCCTGTTCACTACCCACGCTTCATGACAGCACTTTCCAGACTGAAGTCAAGGACCATTTCTCTATGTTTTTGTATACATTCTGTCATTTAGCAGATGCTTTATATCCAGAACAACTTACAGTAAATATAGTGACATTGCCCCTGGAGCAACTTATGGTAAGGTGCCTTGCCAAGGGACACAATTAAATTTTGCACAGTCAAAAATCAAATCGGCAACCTAACTACAGATCCATCGGTGCCTCCAGCAAGTATAGGAGGTTCATAACTCAACAACAAAAGGATGGGAAAAGGTTACAAAACCAGTTTGGACTCCACCAATCCACTGTCAGACAGATAGTTTACAAATGGAGGACATTGAAGACCATTGTTACCCTCCCCAGGGGTGGTCAACCAAAGATCACCCCAAGTGATCTAAGTCATGTAAGTCTGTGAGGTCACCAAGGAACCCAGGGTAACTTTTAAGCAACTAAAGGCCTTCTCCAAAAAGAACATTGCTGTCCATCTGCAGTTCTCAAAATCACATTGACAAAGGGGTTCATGTGGCATAGTGGGCTAAGTCGCTGCCTTGCAGGACATACTACATCATGATAGTCAGTGGTACGAGCCTGACTATGACTTCTCCGACTTTGCCCGGAACCTCTAGCATGAGACAGCACAAATTGGCATAGTGCTCCCCGGGATTTGGGATAGGTAATTTGGATTAGCTACCTTGCCACAATGCTCGCCAGTGACTATTTTTCTGCAGATTGAGTGCCTGTATGTTCAATTGTGGAATTATAGTTGGTGAGCATAATCATCCCACACATGATCTGATTAATAGCTTCCATGTTGAATGAACCATGTGAGCAACCATCCCACATCTGTCCAAGGAGTTGCGGAGCTGGCGACAAGGCAGTGTTAGTGGGAAATTGGACAAGACTAATTGGGAAGAGAGAACAATTTCTTTGTAGAAAAATAGAGATCACATTTACAAGCCAGAAGGCCATTGGAAAAATGTTTTGTGACTGGATGACACCAAAATATAACTTTTCAGTTTAAATTAGATGCGTTTTGCGAAAGGAAAACACTGCATAAGCACCACATTTCATATGTGAAACATGGTGGTGGTAGTATCATGGTTTGGGCCTCTTTTGCTGCATCTGGGCCAGGACGGCTTTAATTCTGAATTATACCAGTGAATTCTAAAAAGAATGTGAGCGCTTCTGTCCATGAACTAAATCTTAAGAGAAAGTGGGTCATGCAGACAATGACTCTAAGAACACAAGTTTTTCTACTAAAGAATGGTTAAAGTAAAGTAATAAAGTACATGTTGGCCAAGCCAAAGGTTTGAAAGGAGGGGCCAGTCATCGTCCCACTCTGTAGGTAAGCACCGCGGTCTAGTAATGGATAGATGTTTCCACTCGAAGCCAGTACTGTGCGGAGGAGCCGGATGACAGAACTTTGGGAAGGTCCAGCACTATGGACTGAGGAAACTAAAGTTGTCAACTGTGAGTGGTGTTTGAACGGAAAGGCCTTCCACTGGACAAAGAGCAACTCTGTCTGGTCAAGGTAGAGGTGCTGAGCCATTATTCAAGCAGTGATGTCTACCAGGCACGCAGAATCAGGAAAGAGAAATGTGGAGTGTCGCCTACATGATAGGAGACATGTTAGGATGTGTGAAAGGTAACTTGGGGTACAGTCAGAGGTGTTGGCGCAGAACCAAGCCCTCCAGGACTGTATTAAACGTGCAGTATACTTGCAGTTCACCAACTGTCTAACACCAATGTGACGTCAAAATGATGTAGATCTCACTGGTGCGCCAGGATTTAGATTGCGCAACCGGAGGTCGTGCACCACTATTTCTTTTTAAGAAGCGTGCGACAAAGCGGAAACAGGAAGCATGGACAAGTTCAAAGGCAAACTTAAATAATAATAATAATAATAATAATAATAATTTAATTTGTATTGCACTTTATATTAAAATAATCTCAAAGTGCTACATATTAACCTCAAAGTGCTATATATTAGCACAAAAAAAGTCAATAAAAAATAAAAGATCAAGGTCAATTAAATAATTAGAAGGAAAACCCATAAAATACATTTAGTAAAAAGCCTTTTTAAAAAGATATGTTTTTAGGTTTCATTTAAAAACATCAGTAGTTTGTTTGGCCCTCAGGTGGATAGGGAGGGCGTTCCACTGCCTCGGTGCAGCTGATGGAAAGGCCCTATCACCCATGCTACAGAGTTTGGTTCTAGGGGCTTGGAGGGTGTTTGTGCTTGTAGAATGCAGGGTGCGTGAAGAGGTCTGAAGGATGAGGAGCTCCTGTAGGTAAACGGGAGCATGTCCGTGAAGGCACTGGTGGGTGAGGAGGGAGACCTTACATTCAATCCTGAGTGAAACAGGGAGCCAGTGAAGAGATTTCAGGATGGGGGTGATGTGATCATGCTTGCGCACCCTCATCAGGATCCTGGCAGCACTGTTCTGGATGTACTGAAGTCTCTGGATGTTTTTGCCAGAGATCCCGATGAGGAGTGCATTACAGTAGTCCAGCCTGGAGGAGACAAAGGCGTGGACAAGCTTCTCTGCATCTGCCAGGGTAAGTATTGGACAGAGTTTGGCGATGTTCTTAAGGTGGTAGAATGATGTTTTACAGAGGTGTTTGATGTGGGTGTCAAAGGAGAGTTGGGGGTCCATCTTAACACCCAGATGTGGAAAGGGTGATGTTTTGGCCAAAGAAAGTGATACTAGAGATGGTTGAGAGGCGGAGCTGATGTGGTGTGCCAACTAAAATGGCTTCTGTTTCTGAACTTCTCAGCTGAAGGAAATTATGCTTCATCCACGCCTCTATCTCCTCCAGGCAGGTAGTCAGTGTGGATGTTGGCAGGGGAGAAGAAGAAGTCGGGGATGTCCGGAGGTAAAGCTGTGTGTCATCAGCATAACTATGGAACAATATCCCATGTCTGCTAATGACTTTGCTAAGGGGAAGCATGTAGATGGAGAAGAGGGTGGGGCCCAACACAGAGCCCTGAGGGACACCTCAGATGACATTGTGGGTGTGCGATTTGGATTTGCCCAGGGCGACATGCTCATTTCTTCCGGTCAGGTAGGAGGTAAACCAGTTGAGAGCATTTCCTGGGAGTTCAATGGTGTGTTGCAGGCGGTGGAGAAGGATGTTGTGGTCTACTGTATCAAAAGCAGCTGATAGGTCCAGGAGGATGAGTAGAGATGGGGAACCAGTATTTGCTGCCATCAGAAGGTCGTTGGTGACCCTGATCAATGATGTTTCTGTGCTATGGCCAGGGCGGAAACCAGACTGAAACTTTTCAAACATGTTATTGTGTTTGAGATGCTTATGAAGTTGTGCTGCAACTGTTTTTTCCAGAACATTTGATAGAAATGGAAGATTGGAAATTGGCCTGTAGTCGGAGAGAACTTCTAAATCCTGAGTAGGTTTGTTGAATAGAGGTCTGATGACAGCAGTTTTTAATGCAGATGGGATAAGGTCGACCAGGAGGGAGTGGTTTATGATCTTGGTGATGAGTGGAGGGATGGCAGAGATGTTGGCCTTCAGTACGGCTGAAGGAAAGGGGTCCAGGACACACGTGGATGGCTTAATTTTTCTGATAACATCCTCCACTTCTTCCTGTGTGACATCAATGAAAGAGCAGAGGGGCTGGCCAATTTCAAACGGGTCAGCTGTTGGTAGGGGCAGGACAGCACTGACGATAAGGTTTGAGCGGATGTTGTTAACATTTTGTTTGAAGGAAGCCATGTGCATGTTGCACCTCTCATCTGTGGACTCAGAGTGGAAGAGTGAAGGGGATTCGAGAAGGTGGTTTGTTGTTGAAAAAAGTTGTTTGGAGTTACAGGGGCTGTTATTGATAATGGTGAAATAAAACTTGGACCGTGTATCCCTCAGAGCTTCTGCATACGCCTTCCTGTGTTCCCTGTATGCCTGTCTGTGAACGGTCAGTCCAGAGGCCTTGAGCCGCCGCTCAAAAATACATCCAGCCGCCTTCATCTTTCGTAGCGCGCAGGTGTACCAGGGTGCTGAGCATGTGAATGAGACTGACCTGGATGTTAAGGGGGCGTGGAGGTCCAGGAGACTGCTCAGGGACTGGTTGTAAAAATCCACAGAGTCATCAACAGAACAGTAGCGTAGCCAGAAAAAAATACTTGGGTGTGCATCTAAAAAACTTGGTGTGCCACATCGATTTTTCTCTACATAACAGAGGCCTATACTAAGAAGCTATGTTCAACATGCCCTAGATTTCCTTTCATTACCTGGCTTCACTAAACCTAACAATTGCGATCTAGATACGAGATGTTACTACTGTGTTTATAAATTCATTAAATCAACCCAGGATTTCCCAATCTAGTGACAAACGCGTTTACATAAAAGGGGCGGTGTGTGCATCATAGGACCAATCGCATACACGGACAAGTCTATGAGAGCCGCATATTTCGCTCTACTGTGGTAAATGATAATTTTTGATAAATTTGAAGAGCATAAAAAATATAATCCAGGCATAAAGCAAGAAGGAAAGCTGGGAAAAAAATGCCACCCGTCTATTTATGAATGCCTCATTGATATCACTGACTATAATTACAATTGTGTATTCCATTAACCCAGTGTGGCTTCATGCAAGGCCCAACGGGAGAATTAACTCTGCAAGGGGGCCCCCAAAATTACTAAGGAGGCACACATACTTCAGCTCGGTAATAACACAATGAATAATGTTGATAGTATTAAGCCTAGTGGAGTGGCCAGTAATCATTTGTAGCTTGTAAATACACAACGCATTCAATTGCAGCGAGACACACGGCTGTCTTGCCATAATAAAACATGTTAAACTGCTTTACAACTTTGACTATGAACTTTGACTGGTCAGTTAAAAAAATAAATTTGGACAACGCTGCTACTGCTGCAGCAGCTATATCTTCTGCGAAGAAAAGTTCCTAATTTCCATATAGCTCACATCACTACAGTTCCTAATATTGCTCAAATTCTACCCACCATCAATGTATTGCAAAAATCAGTTATTATTATTAAACTATAACAACGTCAACAATAAATGAGACATTAAACGAAAAATGTCAAATGTCATCACACCACATCACGTCAATCCCGCAATAGACAATCAAAAGCAATGAAGAAAATAACGTATTGCCAAGCTATTTTCTACCATTTCCAAAAGCTTGCAAATTACACAATAACTCAAAACTGACAATGCTGATATTTCTTATCGGATTCAGAAAAGTTCATCAGGCACACAAACCTGCAAGGCGTGGCAAAACAGTTTTACTCTGCTGCAGCTAGGCCGAGTGGCATTGGCGGTCGAATGTCCCAGTGTTACCGGCAATGTTGGCAAGGCAGCCTCTGTGGCTGGTGTCTCCATCTCTGCACCACTTTGAGTTGAGGATGTGCAAAACCACTTTCTAACATCCATAATTGAGCTGTGAAACTTCTTTCCGGGGGAAACAATCTACTACTAGGCTACATTTGAACGTAATCATCCATTTCAAAATTAGACCGCCTTTCTACTGTGTGAAGGCCGATCAACGTATGATTTCTACCAATGTGTGACTTTTTTATGTTAACCCGCTGGTTTTGATTCCTGTGCAGTGGCACAGTGTAATAATCAACGCAACAAATCGCAGCTAGGCTTGACTGTGGAGGGATTTGTAGGACACATAGTTACTGGAATCAAAACTGAGGGGGCATAATATTCTAACTGAGGGGCATTGCCCCCTTTTGCCCCCTCGTGCCGCCGGGCCTGCTTCATGCTGATGGTGTATAACAATTGTATTTATTGTATTCTTTCATTTGCAACCCTGACAGTGTTAATACTGGTTGTTTAACAAGTTCTGTAGGAATAGTATATGTATGTTCTCGATATATGGTCTCTACAGAGAAAGGGGATACATTGATGTTGATCCGTATCAAACAGACCATACATTAAAATACCTTTCACAAACAAACGCAACACTATGCATAAAGTCTGTAAGCGCACAATTTCGATGTATCGCACTGCACTGGCACATACGGATCAAGAAGATTAGCTGCTGAATGTGTTGGCCTATTATGCCCGTTTCAGTCTACTACACTGCTAGTCTCCCATGATATTCGCTGGGGTCAAGTTGGCGGCATTTTTTGCGCATACACTTAAATGTGTAGGCGTGGATCTAGATGTTGTTTTTTTTAAATAAGAATTTATTTAAAATGAGCAAATATTATAACAGACCATAATAGACTAGGTTTAAACATTTTTTTTTGCCAAGGCTATAACAAAAAGAGCATTATGCATCTAATTTCTGGGTGTGCCAGCTGCCTCTTTGGGTGGCACAAGCACACCCTGGCACACCCGTGCCTACGCTACTGCAACAGAAAGGACAGTAGAGCCAGAGGAGAGGAGTTAAAGGTCCAGGGCCAGGGCATCCACATTGATGTTTTTCAGCTTTCTGAAATGAATCTGTCTTTTTGGTTTGATAAGGAGGGGAGGAAAAGGCAGCTCCATTGACACGACCTTGTGATCTGAAACACCAAGATCATAAACCTGTAAATTACTGATGGGGACGGAGTTAGAGATGACCAGATCAAGTGTGTGTCCCTTGGAATGTGTGGGGACATCAACATGTTGTTGTAAGTTCAGGGAGTCTGGCAACTGAAGGAAAGCGGCAGCAGGCTGACATGAGGGAGTGTCAACATGAATATGTATATCTCCCAGGATTATAGTATTGGCAGAGGTAGTACAGAGTATTGTGAGAAGATCAGACATTTCCAGGATAAAAGAAGAGTTCGGTTTAGGTGGCCGGTAGAGAAGGAGAACAGTCATGGGAAATGGGGACTTACATTTAAATTCAAGACACTCGCAGGAAGATGTTGCAGGCAGCGTGATGGGGGACAACTCCAGGTCCTGTCGATGAATGACAGCTAGGCCACCACCACGGCCAGTGCTGCGAGCTGCCTAAAGTAACTGTAGCCGGGGGGACAGGCTTCATTTAGGGCAGAGTAAACCTCTGGCTTGTGCCAGGTTTCCGTCAGACACATAAAGTCAAGTCCTTTCTCTCTGATGTGTTCTTCAATCAGTGTGGATTTATTGTTGATGGACTGAGTATTGAAGAGTTCGAATTTGACCAATGATTGTGGGGTGAATCTCTGTACAGTTCGCAAAACATTAAAATCCACTCCGCGCGGACTGGAATCCAATCCACAAAACGTATCTAGCCGAGAGTGGGTGGATCCCATGCTGGAGTGCAGAGGTCTCGCGGTATTTCCAGTGTTGATGGTGGCTGGAGCGACGGTACACTGATGACGCGTCAGACATGCGACGGATGACCAGAGAGATGGGATGTTTGTAGCAGAGCAGCTTGGCTGGTTATGAAAGATGAACTTTCGACCAGAGCCTCTATAAATGTAACGAGGACGGCGGAGAAGTCCGAGCTCTTTAATGCTTGTGATGTGAAATCCTGGTGTGGTTGCAGGATTTAGCCGTTGAAGTTTGGAGCTGTAATAGCTGAGCACCATACTGACCAAGGAGGGATGCTAGCCAGACAACGTTAGCAAAAAATATTAGCACCAAATATTGGAACGGCAGTGGAAGGGAGAAAGTTGTCCATCAAGGCGCTATGATGGTTGAAAACAGAGTCTCTTGAGTGGACATCTAGAAGTCATCAGTAGCAGGTAGGTGCCTAGCTCCCTTTCTTTTCAATCAGTAAAAAAACAGTGGGTGAGACGTAAGATACGAAGTTCAGTATAACTAGTGCACAAGGCTCATAAAAGTAGCACAAATGCAAAATATATTAAAAGCACAAAAATAACACAGGAAAACTAAAAGAAAAAACAAACTGTGTACTATTAAAGATAGGGTGCAGAGAAGCGGCGAACAAGCAACGCCAGCGTCCTCTCTGACTAAGCAGCAGTATCTAGAATGTCTCAGTCATTACTGATACTGTAGGGAGCAATAAACGATTCATAATAACACAGATAATATCATCTAATGCTGCTGCCAGTTCTGCCAAGTTGGATGCAACCATCGGTGTGCCGAGCCATAGAAATCCAGCTCTGACAGGTTGGAGGGAAGGATATGATTGTTCAGAGGTCTGAGATGAAAGTTTGAGATGGGGGCCCTTTAATTGGTTTCTGTCCAATTCAATTATTGGTCACAAATACAACAAAATGGGAGTGAACAACAATATTTGCATTTGGCATAACTTTAAAATGAGATTGACTAAGCAGTAAAACATCCTATCAACCAGTAAACAAACCCTGTCAGTTTCAAATGAGATTATGGCATTGAACTTCAATATGATTGAATGACACCTACCTTTCTGGCTGATGTATTGACCAGGTTTACAGCTGCTGTGTCTCTCTGCTGCTTTACATCCATCCTTATTTGGGTCTGTACAGTAGAACCCCTCCAGTGGCTCACAGACAGTGTCTGATGTAGGTGTACATGGATGCTTTACTGTCAAACCAAATCCTGGGTCACAGTTTGAACACTGTATGCAGGCTGTAAGACCATTGGGTTCATCAAGGTAGGTGGAGCCAACACAGGGGACACAGGAAGTGGAGGTATATTCCGTACAGTGCTTCCTGACATAGTTTCCTGTGGGACATGAAATAAAAATGTAATTGATGTTTTGGAATTACTTTTCTTTTTTTCATAACCATCTATTTATTATAGAAAATACCCATACCCTGTCAAAATCTTTACCTTTTGTCACATTACACCATGGAAATTTAAATAAATTAAATCTAACTTTTGCCAGCAGTTTTTACTCATTATAACCTTCAATATCAAAGTGAAAACAACATTTACAAAAATTAGGAACATTTATAAAAATAAGTGAAATAACTTGGTTTGGATAAGTGATCAGCCCCTTAGGGTAACCGTTATATACTTGATCAGGTACAATCAGTCACTTCCAAGGTCACACAAAAAAATGCTAATGGCCCCCCACCAGACATTAATTATAGTGGTTTTGATTACTTAATAAGAAAACCGCCTGTTCCACGATTACATGTATTTAGCACATTACTAGTAGTGCATAGCAACGCAAAGAATACACCATGGTTGGAAAGGTGCTTTCAAAAGGGATATGGGTGTAACGTCAAGCCCTAGGTTAGGCTGTTTATGTTCCTTTTATGTCAGTGATGTCTCCTGTGTTCTGTCTTACGTCCTCAGTGTAATTCAGCATTTGATATACGGTGGTTTAGTTGTGCTATTTTGTTATTAGTGTTACGTATGGTTCTGTTCCAGTGTGTGATGTTTTAGCCCCCCCTAGTGTCTCTTTAGTGATGTCTGTTATATCCATTCTGTATTGTTTACTGTCGTTGTCATAGTTTCCATTTGTGTTGATTACGTCAGTTAGGTTATGTCATTGCCCCAGGTGTGTTGAGTTGTGTCTCGTTAGTAAGTGTATTTAGGTTGTTTGTTTTGTGGTGTCTCTTGTCGATCAATGTTTCCTGTGGCGTCTGGATGTTACTCGTTCTCATTGTTGATTATATGGATG
>JACXGM010032669.1:0-12551 GCA_016801145.1 Umbra pygmaea | reverse complement strand
CCCTTATGTGTCTCACAGGTGCAGGTCTGATGTCATCAGTGTGGGACGGTGTTTACATGGTGATTAGCACGGGTGTATCCTATTGTCTCTGATTTGTATGTGTATATAGCCCTTGTGTTTCCGCCTTGTCCTTGTTCGTCAATGCATCCTGTTACGTGTCTGCAGTGTTACAAGTGTCTCCTGTATCTCCGGTTTCGCCTCACGTGGCAGTGTTTGGTTTATATAATTAAAGTTCTATTTGGATTATTGTACCTTCGCTCCTGTCTCTATTTCTCAGACGGACACCGTGACATGTAAGAGCACCAGAAACACTCCAGGAACTGAAAACTATCACATGTCACATCCAGGGTGGGCTGGAAATGGAATGTACACAAGAACTGAGATTGGACTCCTTGTTATATTATTGTTATATTGGGATGTTTGGGATTTATGGGTCTATGGTATATATGTGTTTTATGTGCTGTTGATATATGTTTGTTAATTTGTGTGTGTGTAATAGGGAATGGTGGCGCCATCCCCTGTTTCACCTGGAGCCTTAGACAGATGCCTTAGACAGATGTCATTTGTTGTTGATCAAGGGGCTCGTTTGGTCTAATTGCCTATCACATGCAGCCGGGATTATTCTCCCTATTTAAGCCCTGGCGATGAACAAGGGATGGCGCTGATCATTATTGTATTGTCACTTGCTACTACTGAGGTCTAGGAGAAGGTATGTTCTGTAGGAAAATAGTGTTCTGTAATTCTGTAGCTAGAGTATATGCGTACGCTCTTTGTTTATTTAGCCAAAGCGTCTAAGCCGCTATAGAGCTTATGAGTGCTGTTATTATCGTTGTGCCTCATGTTAAATTCAGTTAAGATTGAGTTACCCCAATCGAGCCATCTCACTGGCAATTTTGTTCTGATAAAGGGTAAAAATCATTTTCTGTTTCCCCCACCTGCTCTGACCACACCTCTCTGTGTTCAATTCTCAGTGTGGGGACTCAGTGTCTGGAATATGAGTTGCCAATCTAAAATCAGATTGTCATTTGCAACAGCAATCTGGCCAAGCTAAAGCGCAATGGTGCAAGATAACATGAAGTTACACATGAAGTACAAAATATAGAATGTAGAATAATCAGAGTATACAGTGCAAAGTAAATTTGCAGTTTGTGCAAATTAGGTCTAAATTAGTGAGGTAGATCCATCGGTATGCAAAGTGGCAGGTCAAATGGAATAAGTAACACTTGAGTATAATAGTGCAAATGATAGTGTGCAAACATTGCCGGTGGACAATGAGAGACTGTGTGAAGACAAAGAGACTGACACTGAGTGTGGGGGAGGGGAATACCTGGTGCTGAAACATTAGCAGTTGGAGGAACAAGTGGTAGCAGGTGTGGGCTGGGAACTGATTATTGGGGGACAGTTAAAAGGGCTCACAGTGCTTCATTTGGGGCGTGGACAGAGACAGAAGAAGATCGCGGAGGTGGTAAGAACAAAAGGCACGGGGCACTAGATGAGGAAGAGCAGCGTGATTTGGAGATACAGTAAGCGTACAGCATTGGGGACTTCAGTTGGAAAGGCTAAAATAGTCAACATATCAACAATATATCAACATTATGTTATTGTTATGCTGTCCTCTATAGGTGGAGAGAAAGTATGCAATATTCCAGTTAACAACCAAACACATACACAGAGTCGGTGGAGCAGGAGCACCACCCTGTAACATCAAGGAGGGGGAAACCGTGACAGTATCCCCCACAAAGGCACGGCTCCAATTGTGTACAGGCCCCCCCGTAAGAAAGGTGACCCTGATGCCACCACCGTGAGCAGAGAAGGGAGGGAGTGGGGGCTTGGGGAACACGCCCAGGGGGAGGATCCAGGAGCAGGGGATCCCAATCCGGAGAGCATCCTTGGCACCAATGCCGGGAGCAGATATGAAAAGAAGGGGGGATCGGAGGATGTGTTTTGTTGTGGTTTCTTTGCATCTGTTTTGTTAATGTGTTTTGTTGAAGTTTAGTTGCATCTGTTTTATTAATGTGTTGCATTGTGGTTTATTTGCATCTGTTTTGTTAATGTTGTGTTGTGGTTTATTTGCATCTGTTTTATTTTAATGTGTTGTGTTGTGGTTTATTTGCATCTGTTTTGTTAATGTTGTGTTGTGGTTTATTTGCATCTGTTTTTCTTAATGGGTTGTGTTGTGGTTTATTTTCATCTTTTTTCTTAATGTGTTGTGTTGTGGTATTTTTGCATCTGTTTTGTTAATGTTATGTTGTGGTTTATTTGCATCTGTTTTGTTAAAGGTCCCATGGCAAGAAAATGTCACTTTATGAGGTTTTTAATGCATTGTGTTGTGGTATATTTGCATCTGTTTTCTTCATCTGTTGTGATCTATTTGCATCTGTTTTCTTCATGTGTTGTGTTGTGATCTATTTGCATGTTTTTATGTCGCAGTGCGATTACCTCTCAGGGCTACCCTATGACAGAGTACACAACTATGCAGTAATAGCATTTAACTATGAATGTATACTACAGATTATCAGGTTATACTGATGTGATAATAGACAGTACACGTGAGTAGCTAGGCTACTAGGAACATAATTAGCATAGTCCAGTGGGGGCAACACAATGGGCACTTTCATTCGGCCCGTGAGCAATTGTTAAAATAACTTCAAAGTCAGTTGATGCTTGAGAGTACGCCCAAACCGTACAAGCTAGAAACTAATGGTTGGTAACAAGGAGTTCTGCTGCAAAAAAAGAGTGGTGGTTTGTCCAAGTGGATTAATCAGAGCCGGAGGTATTGGAGAGTTGGGTACCCCTCATGACTCTATTTTAGTCTTCTAAAATTTTTACAGACAGGAAGCAGGAAGTTAAAATTACAAAAAAAAAATCTGCAGTAGGACGTCATCCTGCAATAAATAAGGTTATTTTGGGTGAGGGCTGAGTTTCACATCTATGCTGCACACATATGTAAAAGTTTGCTGGTTTTAACAAGTAAGGTTTTATTGAAAGCATCCGAGCTGTGGATGTTGGACCCAAAAAGCTTGCAGAGCTAAACGAATATCCCGGCTAGCCTACCTTTAAACTAGGCTACCAGACTTTTTAATCAGTCTGTTGTACTGGTGTGTTGTCTTTTTCTCCTCTTTTTTTTCCTCCCTCTAGTGCAAAATCCCATTCTTATTAAAGAGACAGTGTACAATTTTCCCAAATATACATCTCAATTAATTAACACTGTGTTCTGTACTGTAAATGTGGAATATATTTTTAATATATTTTACTTGGTTGTGAGTTTAGGTTGAAATGTGTTCCCAGCTGTCACCTTCCTCTGATGACCAAAACCCTGGGTCCTCATAGCCCCCCTTACCAAAAAATGTTTCGGGAAAATAGAATAAACAGCCCTATCCTCCCTGTCCATCATAAGTGGGGGCTGGCCAGCACATGGCCAAAGCTGTGCGTTCTCCTCCATCTTCGGTCCTTTGCCAGCGCATGCGGTCCTGTAGCGTCCCCAGATGACTGGAGGCGGTCAAGGGTGGCAAGAATGATCACCTCCAGTTCGTTGTTGTCATTGTCCACCTCCACCTGGATAATGGAATGCTCTCTCCTCGATTAGTGTCTTTCCTCACTTTCAATGTGTCCTTTCCTATGGGAGGTGGCTCATTCCTTAATGCTGGGTTGGGTGCAGCAATGAATCGAAGACAAATGTGACGTTGTAGTACAAAAATGAAAATGTATTTTAATACGTGAAAGTATGTGGAAAAATAAATATACTACAAGAAGGAAAAACAGTCAGTAAGGTTAAGCCAAACACAGGGACTTAATTATGGGGGTAATGAATAAAATGGAACCTGGTGTGGGTGGTTGACGGAAAAAGAGAGATATGAGATGGCGAGATATGATGCAATAGTCTGGGGGACAACCAAACACGTACACAGAGTCAGTGGAGCAGGAGAATCACCCTGTCACATCCAAGAGGGGGATATTGACAGTTATGTACTTACAATCCCCTCAGCTCTTCATGTGTGACAACTGGTAATTTTTTAACTAGAACAATAATGGTTGTGTACGATGCAATAACAAACTGAGGGATTTTTATTGGCTGTCTGAACAGGCATAAAACTTTTGAGAAACAATCGACCAACAATCTAGTAACGTATATGTCATGTGCCATGCCATAATTTGAGCGGTTCTTAAAATATGTGTCAGGTTTATTCTTTTGTACTTTAGTGGCTGAGAATGCCTAACCCATAGAAATCGAATAATTAGAAAGGCTACTCCAATTCAAATCAAAGCAGCTCAATGGCTTTCTATAGATTCTATTTCTATGGCCTAACCAAACATTTTCTACACTTGATTCATTTTTACATTTTAAAGTAGGTTACATTGTATACTGCATCATAGATTAATATCTGTAAAAGGCTTGTTACATTTTACAAAGGAAATGAACACTGATGATATTAAACACCGCAAAGGAAAATGTGATCTTTTGATGTCTGATGCAAATAAGTGATAGAAATTGGGCAGGTCAATAGACTTAGGAAATAGAAAGGTTTTTTAAAATATCACAAAAGCATACAGGACAGATAACACAGTTCCATGTCACAACTTTACTCTATCAGTAGTCAGTAATATTGAAGATATTTGGAATACAAAACACATATTATACACTTTTTTATAAAAGAAATTATAATTTGGCCTGTCAACATATGTGTCTCTAAACCATTGACTCATGAAACTGTTATGGAATAATATTAACAGAATCATGATACTTAAGCTAAATGAATTATTACATTGATATTAACTTATTAAGAATATATACTATAAGTATATTTAGCATCTTTGCAGTCTCTTAAGTTTAATCCTATGCTTAAAACATTCTACATTAAATGAAAGATTTACAAACTAGTCAGGTCAAACACCCAGTATAGCTAAAGGTGGGGGTCAAAGATAGACACTCACATACTGTATTTATAACTCAGACCAGAGTAGATGGTTCCATCTTCTCTCTGTTCTCGGCTCATTCTCCTGGATTTGGTACTCTTCCTGTCAGTGATCTTCAAGGCTACGTAGTTCAGTGTATCATCATCATCATCATCATCATCATCATGAAGCTATGAAGAGAAAGACAAGTTTAATATGCATTTAATCTGATGCTGTATACTCTTCACCTGGATCACTTGATAGAGAGCACTGTTTCCACCTACTTGATCTTGGGATATGGTGGTATTCCCGTGTAGGCTTTGCCGAGAAGCGTTTTCTGCTACAAGACAAATGACAAAGAATTCCAAGCTGTTTGTTAGTAACAACAATGGATGCTTCAGAATGTAATTTTCTAAGTAAAGAAAATGTAGACAACAATTTGGAGCAAAAGGTAATATAATAACATATTAATTAATTAAAAGTAATAACATCTAACATTTTAATTAATCAAAAGTAATAACATCTAACATCTGAATTAATTAAAGATGAAAACATCTATCTTTTTAATTAGTGGCAAATATTTAACTCTACCTGTACAGTGTTCGCAGTGCACTTTCTTCAGTCTCATACACAATGTACCGTTGGCAATCACACTCAGAATCAGACCAGTTGTCAGGAAACATATAACAATAAGCAGCATAAGATTTGTCTGATCGCCACAAGAGTCTGAAACGTGGAGACAAATGTCCGATGAAAATGTTTAAATGTATAAGAAAATGCCTTAAATGTGAACTGTGCAGGATTTAGCAGAGTAAAAACAGACCTACTACTAGATTTCTCTACTAGTAATTGCAATGAGAACATGAGTTGTAAATGAGCAAATGCCGGTCAGTCCCTCATTCATATAAATTATGCATTTTAGTCTGTGATTATTTTAGTAGATTTTTTATTGCCTTTAAAGTTTAAAATCTATTATTGCTTATTAATTCATTAAGACATGTGTATTTGCCAATTTCATATAATTGCAGAATGTTTGTTATAGTTTACCTATTACGTCCAGTTTAGTCCCGTTTCCAAACAGTATCTCCCCACATGAGGCCACAGCACAGTAGTAAGTCCCAGCATCAGAGAGGCGGAGGTTTCTCTTGGTTAGGTTGTAGACACAGCTCTGTGTAGGAGACCCAGCCTCAGGGCTCTTCTTACACTGACCACTCCTGCCTCCATTGGTATAAATGATTTCTGGATGGGATTGTCCTGAGCCATGTCTGAACCAATAGACACTGTGTTCTCCTACACAGGTCTCAGTGTGTATTGTACAGTTCAGAGTCTCAGAGTCTCCTGGCTGAACTGACTCAGACACAGGCTGCTGTACAACATACATGGTGTTGTATTCTGAACCTGAAGAGAATAATTAAAGTAAAAATATATTGTATCAATGGCATTAACTAGATATTAATTAATAGTTGTTATAGCATGGCTAGGCAAATAGATGGATGTGTAAATGGCTGGAACATAATTATAAGAATTATAGAAAATAATTTGTTCACTGCACATTTTCCACAATTACACCAAAGAAAATAATATCTATAATTTAATTCTTCTATTATTTTTAACAGCATTCCTGATGACTATAAAAAAATTTAAATCTCGCAATAATAATGACCACATTACTGGTTTTGCTGAACAATTATTTTCAAAAGCACTTGCTGATTGCCTGTTGCTGATTCCTGTTTTGTACAAACATATTGTACCAGCATACTAGAGCACAACTTTTGAAATTGAAGTTTGTGAATAAAATTACCTTCAACAATTAAAACAGTCCCCTCTCCAAATTGGTCCTCAAAGATGTCTGAAGTGGAACAGTAATATGTAGCTGAGTCTTCTGGCTCTGCCTGGGATATAGTCAAGTTATAGCTGTCCTCTCCTCTCTTTACACTCAGACGTTTTGTCTCAGTGAAATCCTTGATGAAGCTGTTAAAATAATTATTACTTTGATGTAAATAAGGAGATGATGCCATTTGAACAGGTTTCTGTCCAAAACTCTGTTTGTACCAATCATATCGATTCATCGCCTTATTTGGACAGAAACAAATGAGTGTAACGGTGTCTCCCAGCCTAGTAACTATCATTGGGTTTGGTTGGATCACGTCTGCTTTGGAAAAAGCACAAACTGTCAAAGCAAACAAACAAAATGGATTAAAAACTTGTACAAACTTACAAACTTGTACAAATGAAAAAAACTCTCTTAGCGATTATAGACAGAACATCACTACATATTACATTCAAATAAATAACATAACGTCTACTGCATATTCAAACATAATACACTTACCCAAGGTTATGTAAAACAAAAACAGATGTCTGGTCAGCATTTTAACATCCGTCCTTTATGCGCTCTATATAAGTGTGAAAGTAGGGCATCTGATCTACCCACTTTATATGATGAGTATATGTGTGTCTGTTTTTCAGTAGGAGAAAACAATGAACCAATTTTATTGGCCATCCGCAATCAAGAAATGTGTGACCTAATGTAGCATAGCATAGTTTGAGCCGTTACGACAAGAAGATTTTCATGACGACATTGTGAGGCAAGTTAGAGTAATTGGATTATGGCAATCAAATATTGCTGATCTGAAGTCAGTTATGATGTTAAAATATTGAAATGTTCCACTGCTCTACATATGGTGTCTCTGCTCATAATTTCCAGCAAACATTAAACTAACCTTTGATGGAATGAAAATATATCTAGTATGATTTTATATTTCTGAGGGGCACAAAATCACAGTTGAGGAAGATAGTCTAACAGGGAAGGCCTGCGAGCTAGTGTGGAACCAATAAGCGATATGAGCAAGTTTGATCATTGCAGGAATTCCAAGATAAATATGAATGTTATACCGATGTGGTCAAAAATATTGGTACGCTTGCATTTTATTGAATTAATGCACAATTTGCCCTGAACATTTTTTTACTTAAAATCTATTTTGTTTTCCATACATATATGTCCTTGGATTCCAGTGGAACAAATTAAAAAAGCTCTGAATGGAATTGAATTCTTGCTTATTCTAAAAGACATTTTAAAATGGCCTGGAACATACACAGTAAAAATGTCAGTGTTAAATTAACACTCTCAGTGTTTTTTTAGGTCAAAATGGACCTATATACACACTGAAGAGTGTTAATTTAACACTTAGGGTGTTGATTTAACACAGCCATTTTTACTGTGTATCTCTGCTTAGAAGTTATATGAAGTAATTGTATTGTAGATACCTCAAGCAGGCCTTTCTCTTTTCATAAGTTACACAGGTATCTTCACTTGCATAGTCATCAGCCAGTATAAATGGAGAAAAACACTCTGCTGTTTTTTGTCACTGTGTGTGTATCACACTGAACATGGAAAAGAGAAAGAAAAGCAGAGAGATACAGTGGGGCAAAAAAGTATTTAGTCAGCCACCAATTGTGCAAATTCTCCCACTTAACAAGATGAGAGAGGCCTGTAATTTTCATTATAGGTACACTTCAACTATGAGAGACAAAATAAGAAAACAAATCCCGTAAATCACATTTTTACATTTTTACATTAGTAAATTATGGTGGAAAATAAGTATTTGGTCACCTACACACAAGCAAGATTGCATGATTGTTTCAGTAGCTTACTTGAAGTGTTTGAACTTCAGCCTAAAGCTTAAGTATTTATTCCTACTACAATAAACAACATTTCACTTTAGACAATTGTTTATTTTTTAACTCTTCTTACCTTAATCCTCCAGGGTCTTGGGGTCTTTAGTCCGCCTGGCACACAGTGGACTTTTTGGCCTCTAGAAAGGTCATACTTTGACCTACATTAAGGTGTCGTATGATATTGGATTCAGAATATCCATGGCTACAACATGGATGAATGATATACAACATCCTGGGTCATTGAATTTTATGTTTTATTAAATATTTATCCCAGAAAAATAAAGAACATATTTACTTTTAGTTTTTTTACATGTAAAAGCATGTTATCTATAATGAATAAGGCTTTTCATTGCTTATTGTCAACCCAGTGTAACATTTCCCAGTTCCCCTTCCCTGGAAACAGCCACTTCCTTTGTTTATCTTGCTCAGAACTACAATTCCCATTCCCCAGTTCTTCTTCCTATGGACTACAGCTTCCTAGTCAGGTCTTCTAAGAACTACATTTCCCATACCCGGACATAATTAGCCTAATTCACCACACCTGCTCACTCCATGCAGTATTTAAGGCACACACCTCTCCTTGCCTCTTTGCGAGGTAATGTGAGTATATGTTTTCTCCATTCTGAGCATTCAAGTTATTTATTGTTATTCCGGTTTTGACCTTTGCTTTGTTTGATGATCTTTCTGCCTTGGGTTTAACTTTGTACTTTAGCCTTATACTGATATTGATATGCTGGCCTGACCCCTGCTTTGTTTATGATTAATCTGTCTTGGAAAATCCTATGTGCCTCTGTTTTTGGGCCTCTACAACCTGTTTACAATAAACAGTGTTTTTCTCAAGACCTTGGAGTTTATCATTACACCCCCCAGGGGCCCTGGACCAGTGTGCAAAGTTTGGAGGCCATACAATCAAGTCTGGCCTAGATTTCTATATGTTTTAAAAACCCAGATAAATTCCAACTCAAAAAATGGTTGTTTTATTTAGGATTATGTCCTATATTATTGTGAATTTGTTTATTCATTTTCACTTCCTACTTCCAGTTTAATATTTTTTGTCAAATAGAAAGACCCTCGTCGGCTTTGAGGTGCGATATCTCCGGCTTTGATGAACCCACAAGATGGGCCACCAGTCCATATTTGCGTTAAATTCTCCTCTTTCCAACTGTCCAACCGGTAGTTGCTAACATTTACGGTTCGTGAGATAATCGTGTTTGCCGCTCTAGAGCGTCAATAGACCAAGGAGGGTGCTCAGGGAGTTTTCACAACTCCTGGACTTGGCTCTTGAGTGCATTTTGCCTAGTGCCAACATTTAGTTACAAGGAATGGCCCCACATAACTTCATAAATAAATAAGAATCATCAAGTACCAAAAGTAAATTCCAGTGTACTGTAATTCCAGTGGGTCACTGCCTCTGTCTCAAGCCTGACTCGACTTTGACAAAATGCATCTGGACAAGCCACAATGCTTCTAGGAGAATGTCTCTGTGCAAACGAAACACAAGTAGCACTTCTTGGTAAATCACAACATGGAGGGGGCTAAAATTAGACACTGACAGAGATGCCACAAGTTAGTGTAATAGATTACTTTTCTGGGTTGGGCTGAGTTCACAACTTTTGGGAAGTTCCTCTGTAAGACCCTATTGATCAGATAAAAGAGGTTCATAACTTACCAGTGATCTATGAAAAACTAAAACATGACTACACTGTAAAAAAAAGGTTGTAATTTGACAGGAAATCCACTGTAAAAGTTTACAGGTTTTTACCTTCAATTGGAACAATGGGAAACATCCTAAAATTACTAAACTTCTTTTACCTGGTCATCTTTTTACAGTATAGTCATGTTTTAGTTATGAACTCCTTTTACCTGGTCATTAGGGTCGTAGTGAGGAACTTCCCTTGAGTTGTGAACTCAGCCCAACCCAGAAAAGTAATCTATTATACTAACTTATGGCATTTCTGGACACTGGTCAATATGTAGGTTTGCAGGGGTGTAGCCAGGAATTCTGGGTCCCAGGAAAGAAAACCTGCATGGGCCCCACCAATGTGATAAATCATTATTTTTTATTTCAGGGCCCTCAGCCTCTCTGGTCCCCCTGAATGGTCATCACCTTTCACTCCTTTATACTCATATATATATATATATATATGTATGAACATGGCACTTTTTTAGAGTCAATTATACAAGACCCAGATAATAACATACACTTGGTTCTATCAAGATTTTTTTTCATTGATTTAAAAAATGCTGAAGGTCATGAAATACCAGCTGTACTGATGTGGCACTAGACTATCATTTTTCACATTGGCTAACCATATCTGTAGTGTACCTAAATAAAAAAATAGTGGACAATTTTGTCTTATTTTTTGTCTTCTACAGTCTAAGCAAAATCTACTCTCTAGCACAGTCAGATGACAAATAGGCCCTTATACAGGTCCTTCTCAAGAAATTAGCATATTGTGATAAAGTTCATTATTTTCCATAATGTAATGATAAAAATTAAACTTTCATATATTTTAGATTCATTGCACACCAACTGAAATATTTCAGGTCATTTATTGTTTTAATACTGATGATTTTGGCATACAGCTCATGAAAACCCAAAGTTCCTATCTCAAAGAATTAGCATATCATGAAAAGGGTCTCTAAACGAGCTATTACCCTAATCATCTGAATCAACTAATTAACTCTAAACACCTGCAAAAGATTCCTGAGGCTTTTAAAAACTCCCAGCCTGTTTCATTACTCAAAACCGCAATCATGGGTAAGACTGCCGACCTGATTGCTGTCCAGAAGGCCATCATTGACACCCTCAAGCAAGAGGGTAAGACACAGAAAGAAATTTCTGAACAAATAGGCTGTTCCCAGAGTGCTCTATCAAGGCACCTCAGTGGGAAGTCTGTGGGAAGGAAAAAGTGTGGCAAAAAACACTGCACAACGACAAGAGGTGACCGGACCCTGAGGAAGGTTGTGGAGAAGGACCGATTCCAGACCTTGGATGACCTGCGGAAGCAGTGGACTGAGTCTGGAGTACAAACATCCAGAGCCAACGTGCACAGGCGTGTGCAGGAAATGGGCTATAGGTGCCGCATTCCCCAGGTCAAGCCACTTTTGAACCAGAAACAGCGGCAGAAGCGCCTGACCTGGGCTACAGAGAAGCAGCACAACGATACAACAACAAATTTCGCATGTCATTCGGAAATCAAGGTGCCAGAATCTGGAGGAAGACTGGGGAGAAGGAAATGCCAAAATGCCTGAAGTCCAGTGTCAAGTACCCACAGTAATTGTCTGGGGTGCCATTTCAGCTGCTGGTGTTGGTCCACTGTGTTTTATCAAGGGCAGGGTCAATGCAGCTAGCTATCAGGAGATTTTTGAGCATTTCATGCTCCCATCTGCTGAAAAGCTTCATGGAGATGAAGATTTCATTTTTCAGCACGACCTGGCACCTGCTCACAGTGCCAAAACCACTGGTAAATGGTTTACTGACCATGGTATTACTGTGCTCAAATGGCCTGCCAACTCTCCAGACCTGAACCCCATAGAGAATCTGTAAGATATTGTGAAGAGGAAGTTGAGAGACGCAAGACCCAACACTCTGGATGAGCTTAAGGCCGCTATCGAAGCATCCTGGGCCTCCATCACACCTCAGCAGTGCCACAGGCTGATTGCCTCCATGCCACGCCACATTGAAGCAGTCATTTCTGCAAAAGGACTCCCGACCAAGTATTAAGTGCATAACTGAACGTAATTATTTGAAGGTTGACTTTTTCTTTTTTCTTTTTTTGTATTACAAACACTTATTTTATTGGTCAGATGAAATATGCTAATTCTTTGAGATAGGAATTTTGGGTTTTCATGAGCTGTATGCCAAAATCATCAGTATTAAAACAATAAATGACCTGAAATATTTCAGTTGGTGTTCAATGAATCTAAAATATATGAAAGTTTAATTTTTATCATTACATTATGGAAAATAATGAACT
>JACXGM010032668.1:0-12600 GCA_016801145.1 Umbra pygmaea | reverse complement strand
TAGTGGGACTCAAACACACATCCTTATAGTAGGACTCAAACACACATCCTTTATAGTGGGACTCAAACACACATCCTTATAGTGGGACTCAAACACACATCCTTTATAGTGGGACTCAAACACACATCCTTTAT
Organism: Umbra pygmaea; assembly: GCA_016801145.1. NCBI lineage: Eukaryota > Metazoa > Chordata > Actinopteri > Esociformes > Umbridae > Umbra > Umbra pygmaea. Next base: position 12,466 of record JACXGM010032668.1, on the reverse strand, counting down.
AGTGGGACTCAAACACACATCATTTATAGTGGGACACAAATACACATCAATTATAGTGGGACTCAAACACACATCCTTATAGTGGGACTCAAACACACATCCTTTATAGTGGGACTCAAACACACATCCTTATAGTGGGACTCAAACACACATCCTTTATAGTGGGACTCAAACACACATCCTTATAGTGGGACTCAAACACACATCCTTATAGTGGGACTCAAACACACATCCTTATAGTGGGACTCAAACACACATCCTTTATAGTGGGACTCAAACACACATGCTTTATTGTAGGACACAAACACACCTCCTTTATAATTATGATGGTTGAGTTGAAAGGTAGAGCCAAGCGCATTAACTTGTGTTCAATATTTAATCAGACACAAACACCACAGCACAGACTTGCACACAGGAGTATTTTGGCTTTACAAATCTCACACAGAAGTATACTAGCTTATCAAACACAAATATGTGTAGGAATACTAGAAGCCACTACACGCTGGTACATCACTCATTCACAGAAGCTCCTTCATTGACTGGTTGCCTTATATCTGTGGGGGATAAACACACTTGATGAGGGAGCTGCAATTGAATCAGTGATTTCAGTAGGCAGCAGACCCTGAATGCCAAATGCCCGGTGCGCCAGTGGAGGGTGCTTCAGGCTCAGATATGCTGACAATAGTAGAACTCAAACACGCGTCCTTTATAGTAGGATTCAAACACACATCCTTTATAGTAGGACTCAAACACACATCTTATATAGTGGGACTCAAACACACAGGGCCCTATCTTGCACCCAGCGCAATTGACTTTTTAAACCAACGCATGTATCATTCCTATTTTAGGGAATGTACTTGCGCTCCGGGGTGGCTGTTCAGCAAAGAGGAGGCATGCTCTGCGTAAATGTTCCATGGTGATATTTTTCAGTTGCAGAACAATGCGGACGCTGGATGGGAAATTTACAATTGTGTCTTAAACTAGCAAAGACACTTGGGTTCGGGCAAGTGAAAAAGTCAGCGGTGCTTTAGTCTAAAGTCAGTGGTGCGTTAGTTTAAAGTCAGTGGTGCGCTAGTCTAAAGTCAGTGGTGCGTTAGTCTAAAGTCAGTGGTGCGCTAGTCTAAAGTCAGTGGTGCGCTAGTCTAAAGTCAGTGGTGCGCTAGTCTAAAGTCAGTGGTGCGTTAGTCTAAAGTCAGTGGTGCGTTAGTCTAAAGTCAGTGGTGCGCTAGTCTAAAGTCAGTGGTGCGCTAGTCTAAAGTCAGTGGTGCGCTAGTCTAAAGTCAGTGGTGCGTTATTCAGATGCGATTTTAGGGGCGCATACTTCGGCATAATGTAGCGTGTGCACAACGCACATACACTTTGCTTCTATCATCTACACAGACAGAGCAGTTCCCATTATTGCAACCCATACATAATTAGAAGGAAAAATATTACCACACGAGTGAAATCATTGTGGTGTCCATGAAGATGTAAAAAATAGGCATAAATCTAGTGTACACATTTACACAATTTATTCAGGCTGAATTATTCGCACTGATATACCTCAATTGCAAGGGAACCCATTTAATCAGCATACAAGGCATTTGTGATGCTAATAGTAAAATCACCCATGTCTTTGCGAATTAACTTGGCTCAAGCCACGACTCATTTATGCTGGCAAACTCCTCCATTCCTGCCCTATTCGAGAGGAATCCTCGTTGGATGGGTGGCTGTGAAGGGGACAATGGCTATCTGTCACCAGACATGGGTGATGACACCATTTATGAGGCCAGCAGCAGTAATAATATGAACAGAAATAATGAATGTGTTGATGACATAAATTAGGAAATATTAGAGGACTTAAGGAGACGTGATGTTGAAATGCATGTACTGTTGCCACTTAACCCAAATGCCCCAGCAGCATAACGGGAGAGGAGAGCTTAAATGATAGAAGAGTGAGGTAAGCAAAGTAATCTCAGTCTAATGTTAGACTACATTGCAAAAATATCACCATGCATCCATAACCTTGTGATTCAGTAAGAGTGAGCCCAAAACATCAGAAAGTATGTCTTGTGACATTTCTTTATTTACATCTTTAAATAGAAAAATCAATAGCAATCCACCGTTATAATAGCAATCCGCCATGGAACAAGTGCGCTTGCTCTTAAAGGGAATGTGAGATGATACTCTGATTGGTTTATTGCACGTTACACCCAAACCACAACTATGACTAATGTAGCTACCTCAGACATATCCATATTAGATTTGTGTCAGGCACAAGAGTAATTTATCCCACTGGTATAATAGAAACAGCACCCAAGATCCGCCACTTGCATTTTACGTTTAATACTTGCGTTTCAGATCATTAAAATAGGGCCCACATTCTTTATAGTAGGACTCAAACACACATTATTTATAGTGGGACTCAAACATGCGTCCTTTATAGTAGGACTCAAACATGCATGTTTTATAGTGGGACTCAAACATGCATCTTTTATAGTGGGACTCAAACATGCATACTTTATAGTGGGACTCAAACATGCATTCTTTATTGTGGGACTCAAACATGCATCTTTTATAGTGGGACTCAAACATGCATACTTTATAGTGGGACTCAAACATGCATTCTTTATAGTGGGACTCAAACATGCATCCTTTATAGTAGGACTCAAACATGCATCCTTTATAGTGGGACTCAAAAACACATCCTTTATACTAGGATTCAAACACACATTATTTAAGGTGGGACTCAAACACACAGCTTTTATATTAGGATGTTCAGCTGTTCCATAATGTGTAGCTGGCATATTATATGAGTTTTACATTCCTAATTTTCTGCTGATATATTATAATATTGAGCATCATGTTGTTCTTTTGTCCAGACACACCTCGGGTCAAGAGCTCTCCTCTCAGCAGGGTCCAGAGCTCTCCTCTCAGCAGGGTCCAGAGCTCTCCTCTCAGCAGGGCCCAGAGCTCTCCTCTCAGCAGGGTCCAGAGCTCTCCTCTCAGCAGGGTCCAGAGCTCTCCTCTCAGCAGGGCCCAGAGCTCTCCTCTCAGCAGGGCCCAGAGCTCTCCTCTCAGCAGGGTCCAGAGCTCTCCTCTCAGCAGGGTCCAGAGCTCTCCTCTCAGCAGGGTCCAGAGCTCTCCTCTCAGCAGGGTCCAGAGCTCTCCTCTCAGCACAGCCCAGAGCTCTTCTCTCAGCAGGGTCCAGAGCTCTCCTCTCAGCAGGGCCCAGAGCTCTCCTCTCAGCAGGGCCCAGAGCTCTCCTCTCAGCAGAATGTTCCTCATTCAGGCCTCCAGGTTCCTGCTCCTGCTGCAGCTGGCTGGGGGCTGTTTGGCCTGTCCCTCAGGTTGTCGCTGCTACAGCCTTACAGTCGAGTGTGGCTCTCTGGGACTCAGACACGTCCCCCGGAGGGTTCCTGACCACATACAGGTACTCACAGTGCCCTCCATAAGTATTGGGACAGTACATTTAAAATAGCTTTTTTTACTGTGAACTCAGAGCATGTGAAAATATGATTCAAAGATGAAAACTAGGCATGAGTACAGACTGTCAAAATGTATTTCTGACTGTTTCAAGACATATATATTTTACCAATTTAGAAAAACAATACTTTCAGAGATTTAAGCATTTTATGCAGACATTAGTATTTGGAAAAAGTCAAAACACTTTCAAATTGTTCACAAAGAACACCACGTGTTGCACAGCCATTGCAGTTACCCCAAAAAGTTTAGATTTTTTTAAAAAAACATTTTAAAATTGAAATATTCAATATCTGTATATCTTTTTTATTGAATGACTTAGAAAATTCCAAAACTTTTCTTGGGAAATTCCAAAGACTGTGGATGTCCTCTTTGAACAATTTAACAATTTAAAAGTGATGAAGTTTCAACAAAAATGCTATTGAATTTTCCAAGTTTCAAATGTTTATAAAAGAAAACATTATCTTTAAATACCAAAGGATGTGCAATATGTGGGTGTGCTCTCAGACCAAATTAATAATAATTACACACACCCAATCTTCTCAGCCCCGCATCTTTCTGAGTCCCAGGAGTTTTTAAAGTGTGGTGACGCTCCTGGGTCAGACCCATCTGCTAGCGATGGGGGGCCAAGACTGAGAGCTACATGGAAAAATATACACCAAACAAGCCACTTTAAAATTTTGCTGTTTTCATGAATACAAAGTTTGGGTGACCCCCCCAGACTGAAAAATGTTGTGTGACCCTCCCCGCAACAAAGAGTAAAAAGACATGACCTCCCCTATTTTCCCCTAAAAAATAATTTTTCAAATCATATTGTGTTTTCTGTGTGTTTTTGGGTCCAGTATGTTGATACAGTATGTCAAAGTGAAAACCGAATTATCAGGTCATATAGGTTAAGTTGTGCTGAAGAAAAAGATACCAAACATTGATATGGTAAACATTTGATTTATGTAGTACAGTATATAAAGGCAAAATCTAAGTACTCAAAAACAGCCAAAAAGGGTGTTAATATTATAACTGAGTATCCAGTATGTAGACTTATGTGTTCCACCACATATATTTGGTGTAATGTCCAGCCCAGGGTGGGCTAGATCGGGGACTTTTGAGTTGTGTGTCCTGCCTTAGCTTGCTTCCTCATGTGTGATGTTTTGGTTCCCCCTGGTGTCCCTTCTGTGTCATGCACGTGTTCGATTGTATACTGTCATCACCATGGTTCCTGTTTATGTCGATTATAGTTCCCAAGTGTTTTGAGTTAGCCCTTATTTGTGTTAGTATTTAGCCCTCGTGTTTCCGTATACCCCTTGTCATTCAATGTTGATGTTACGTGTTTCTGTGTTGGATAGAAGCCCATGTATGGTATTGTTTCGTTGTAGCCCCTTGAGGCAGTATTTGTTTTGTTGTCGCTGACTGTTTGGAATAAATCTCATTTGCAGTGCACTAGTCTCGAATAACACATACAATCTGCAGCTCTTTAAGGAAACCAGAAACCGATACAGTTAGGCAGTTAGGGAAGCTAGCTTTTTCAAACATAAATTTGCTTTCTGCAGTACCCACTCTAAAAAGTTCTGGGACAAAGTTAAATCAATGGAAAACAAGAATACCTCCGCCCAGCTGCTCACCACTCTCAAGCTAGGTGATACTGTCATCGCCAACCAGTCTTCTATTACAGAGTGTGGAAGGGGCTGAATAGGGACTATTGTTTTGGACATTTCCCTGTGTTTTCTCCTGTGCTCCCTCGTGTGTTGTGTTTTGGCTCCCTCTTGTGTCTGTTTCATGTATCGTTTTGAGTTAGGTCTTATTTGGTGACGTCAGTGTTTTGGTTCCCAGCTGTATTGTATTTGTCATTAGTTATGTAGTATTTAACTCTCATGTTTCCGTGTCCACCTCATCGATAAATGTAATTCCTGATGCGTGTTCAGTGGATTGCTCGTTTAAGGTATATTCACCATATATATATATAGTTTTGCCCCTCGCGGCAGTCTTTGATTTGTCAACGTGTTATTTGGGAATAAATTACATTTGATTGCATCTCCTTCACGCTTGCCTCAACTCTTTTCAGCTACAGCAATAGAGCACCGTGACACAGAGAGCTTCAATAAGGCATAGCCATGCGTTCCATCTGGCCACCCCACCTGGACCAACAACCCAGCACCGACCTCAGCATCTGGCCCGAGTCCCCCGCAATTCTCATTTGCCGAAATCCAGACAACAGCAAAACCTTGACCCCTACAAATCAGATGGCCTTTTCAACATCTCCCTTGTTTCATCAGAGATACCTAAAGACTGGACAGCTACTGCAGTAATCCTCCTATTGAAAGGGGGCGACACTTCAGACCGAAACTGCTACAGACCTGTCTCCATCCTGCAATGCCTCTCTAAGGTCTTTGAATGTCAAGTCAACAAACAGACAATAGACCATTTTGTCAATTTTCCCTCCACAGCCTTTGAATATGCAATCTGGCTTCCGAGCCCGTCATGGGTTAACCTCAGCAACATTTAAGGTTCTAAATGAATTCATAACAGCCATTGACCAAATACAGTATTGTGCAGCTGGCTTCATCGACCTGGCCAAGGCATTAGATTCTTTCAATCACAGCATCCTTATCGGCCGACTCAATGGACTGGGTTTCTCAAACGAGTGCCTCGTCTGGTTCACTAACTACTTCTCTGATAGGTTTAAGTGTGTTAGGTCAGAAGGCCTGCTGTCCAGACCTCTGGCTGTCTCTGTGGGGGTGCCTCAGTGTTCGATCCTCGGGCTGACTCTATTTTCTTTATACATCAATGATGTTGCTCTTGCTGCAGGCAACTCTCTTATCCATCTCTACACAGATGACACCATCCATCCATCCATCTTCATCCGCTTATCCGAGATTGGGTCGCGGGGGCAGCAGCTCAAGCAGGGGACCCCAAACGTCCTTTTCCCGAGCAACATTAACCAGCTCCGACTGGGGGATCCCGAGGCGTTCCCAGGCCAGGTTGGAGATATAATCTCGCCACCTAGTCCTGGGTCTTCCCCGAGGCCTCCTCCCAGCTGGACGTGCCTGAAACACCTCCCTAGGGAGCCGCCCAGGGGGAATCCTTACCAGATGCCCAAACCACCTCAACTGGCTCCTTTCGACGCAAAGGAGCAGCGGCTCTACTTTGAGATCCTCACGGATGACTGAGCTTCTCACCCTATCTCTAAGGGAGATGCCCGCCACCCTCCTGAGGAAACCCATTTCGGCCGCTTGTACCCTGGATCTCGTTCTTTCGGTCATGATGACACCATTCTATATAAATCAGACCCTACATTGAAAACTGTGTTAGAACACCTCCAAAAGAGCTTTGATGACATACAACTTTCCTTCCGTGGCCTCCAACTGTTGTTTAACTCTGGTAAAACCAAATGCATGATATTCAACCGGTCTCACTTTGCACCTGCCTGCTCATCAAACATCACCACTCTGGATGGGTCTGAGCTGGAATATGTAAAACATTACAAATACCTCGGGGTCTGGCTAGACTCCTCGCTATCCTTCCAGACCCACATAAACCATCTCCAGTCCAAGATCAAATGTTGTCTACAGAACTGCTTCAATCTCTCTTCTCAAGAAACTGGATGTAGTATACCACAGTGCCATCTGTTTTGTTACCAATGCCCCATACAACACCCACCACTGCAACCTCTACTCACTAGTGGGATGGCCCTCATTACACACCTGAACCACTGGTACCACCTCATCTACAAGTCCTTACTAGGCAAAACACCACCTTACCTAAGCTCAATAATATCCATAACATCACCCATTCTCAACCTGCGCTAGAGCAGGAATATCTCCCTAGTCACTACAAAAGCCTGCACCTCATTTGGCCGCCTCTCCTTCCAATTCTCTGCTGCTTATGATAGGAACAAATTACAAAAATCCCTGAAACTTGAGTCCTTTTAAGACATTACTTTCAAATCTACTGACTGACCGCTGCACATGTTGACTCTACCCGCTCTACCACCGTTTATACCCTAGCGTACTCATCAAAGCCTCAACGCATATTGCACATAATCAACCACACAGCTGTCTTTGTATAATTTGCACATTACCATTTTCAGCCATGTTCATCATGTACCTATCATAGTGTTATTTCTCTTGTACTGCCACTTTACATTCCAATAATCTACCTCTCCATTCTTAGACCATATTTGCACAGAATGTACAGTAGTTTTTAATCTACACTCACCTAAAGGATTATTAGGAACACCATACTAATACTGTGTTTGACCCCCTTTCGCCTTCAGAACTGTCTTAATTCTACGTGGCATTGATTCAACAAGGTGCTGAAAGCATTCTTTTAAATGTTTGCCCATATTGATAGAATAGCATCTTCCAGTTGATGGAGATTTGTGGGATGCACATCCAGGGAACAAAGCTCCCGTTCCACCACATCCCAAAGATGCTCTATTGGGTTGGTGACTGTGGGGGCCATTTTAGTACATTGAACTCATTGTCATGTTCAAGAAACCAATTTGAAATTATTCGAGCTTTGTGACATGGTGCATTATCATTCTGGAAGTAGGCATCAGAGGATGGGTACATGGTGGCCATAAAGGGATGGACATGGTCAGCAACAATGCTCAGGTAGGCCGTGGCATTTAAACGATGCCCAATTGGCACTAATGGGCCTAAAGTGTGCCAAGAAAACATCCCCCACACCATTACACCACCACCACCACCACCAGCCTACACAGTGGTAACAAGGCATGATGGATCCATTTTCTCATCCTGTTTACGCCAAATTCTGACTCTACCATCTAAATGTCTCAACAGAAATCGAGACTCATCAGACCAGGCAACATTTTTCCAGTCTTCAACTGTCCAATTTTGGTGAGCTCTTGCAAATTGTAGCCTCTCTTTCCTATTTGTAGTTGAGATGAGTGGTACCCGGTGGGGTCTTCTGCTGTTGTAGCCCATCCGCCTCACGGTTGTGCGTGTTGTGGCTTCACAAATGCTTTGCTGCATACTTCGGTTGTAACAAGTGGTTATTTCAGTCAAAGTTGCTCTTCTATCAGCTTGAAGCAGTCGGCCCATTCTCCTCTGACCTCTAGCATCAACAAGGCATTTTCGCCCACAGGACTGACGCATACTGGATGTTTTTCCCTTTTCACACCATTGTTTGTATACCCTAAAATTGTTTGTGCGTGAAAATCCCAGTAACTGAGCAGATTGTGAAATACTCAGACCGGCCCGTCTGGCACCAACAACCATGCCACACTCAAAATTGTTTAAATCACCTTTCTTTCCCATTCTGACATTCTGTTTGGAATTCAGGGGATTGTCTTGACCAGGACCACACCCCTAAATGCATTGAAGCAACTGCCATGTGATTGGTTGAGTAGATAATTGCATTAATGAGAAATTGAATGGGTGTTCCTAATAATCCTTTAGGTGAGTGTAACCTAATACTGTTTATATGTGTAACTATTTACCTGAATGTTTGTACTTTATGTGTAACTTAATGTCACCTTGCGCCTTATCTTGGTCAGGTCGCGATTGCACATGAGAACTTGGTTTCAAACGATTAACCTGGTTAAATAAAGGTGAAACAAAAAAATACAAATTTCAAAACGCCTTGAGCTGGGAAAGCTCAGAAATCAGCCCAGCCCATTGACTTACAGTGAAGAATTTCCCCACAATACAGATGTCACGGTACCCTTCCATTGCATATAGAGCAAAAGAAAGGCGCGAAGGAGATGCAATATAGAACACAGTTTAATGTCTAAAAGACTCAGAGAAAGCAAAACTGCCTCGTGGGGCAAAACAGGAATTACTGACACATACAGCATAAACGAACGACCGGACACATGTAACAGTGAAACATTGAACGACAAGAGACAAGACCAAACACTAAACCTAAATACACTTACTAACGAAGACAATGGAAAACACCTGGGCATAGGGATTAACATGAAGACGATCTATAGGGTACACAGAGACGTGAAAAGACCAGGGAGTAACCAACAATGACGGCTGAGACAGGGGTCCGGAGGTCAGCGACGGCTGAGCAGGGGGTCCGGAGGTCAGCGACGGCTGAGCAGGGGGTCCTGAGGTCAGCGACGGCTGAGCAGGCTCTGGCGACAGGGGCTCTGGGAGTCCTGGAGGTAGGGGGCCTAGGAGGTCCAGCGGCGGCTGAGTAGGGGGGCCGGACTCCTCCCAAGAGGCATCATCGCCAAACCCCACAGGGCTGCCACAGAGGGGTGTGGAGTCCCCTCCCCACCCCACATAGCCCCCCAGAAGATTTTCTTGGGGGGATTGTCAACCTCCACGGGACAGGAGGCCCTAGGGACAGGGACTGGGGCTCTAATCGACCCTAGACGGGGTATAGGGTCCCTTATTTAGGCGAGAAGTGGAGGCCTAAGGGCAGGAACAGAAAGCCCTGGGGCAATAACTGGGGCCCTGGGGGCAATAACTTTAGCCCTAGGGGCAACTACTGGGGCCCTAGGGGCAGTAACAGGGGGCCTAGGGGCGATACCTAAAGCCCTAGGGGCTATAACTGGGGCCCTGGGGGCAATAACTTTAGCCCTAGGGGCAACTACTTTAGCCCTAGGGGCAACTACTGGGGCCCTAGGGGCAGTAGAAGGGGGCCGAGGGGCAGTAACTGAGGACATGGGGTTCTAGCCTGAGAGCTAGGGACTGTGCTAGCCTGTGAGCTAACATTGGGTCTATCATAGCTAGCCTGATAGCCAGAGGACATGTTAGCATGTAAACTAACAGGGGGTCTACTAGTGTTAGCCTGGAAGCTAACGTGCTTGCTAGGGGACCTACCAGGAACTTGGGAAACCCTACCGGGAGGGGTATAGGCCATCCGGGGCTGCGGTGGAGTCAGCGGTGGAGTCAGTGTAGATGTCCGCCGAATGGCCCTTCCTGTCCACTTGATGGGTATTTCCCACTCCTCCTCCTCATCGTCCCAGAAGTCACACTCCTCCTCCTCCAGGAGCCGGTCGTTTCCTCCTCCTCCATGTGGAAATACTCCTCGTCGGAGCTGTCAACACATGAAGGCGAGTCGGACCCGCTCGGTCGGCTGCTCCCTCTCCCCGACGTGGGGACAAAGAGGGTATGCAGCAAACGCCCCTCCGAAAACATCCCCGAGAGAGAGAGGGAAAAACTCTCCTCGGGTCCGTCGGTACTCCTTCGCTGTCTCATCTTGTTCAGGTCGTTCAATCTGTCACGGTACCCTTCCATTGCATATAGAGGAAAAGACAGGCGCGAAGGAGATGCAATATAGAACACAGTTTAATGTCTAAAAGACTCAGAGAAAGCAGAACTGCCTCGTGCGGCAAAACAGGAATTACTGACGCATACAGCATACACGAACAACAGGATACATGTAACAGTGAAACATTGAACGACAAGAGACAAGACCAAATACTAAACCTAAATACACTTACTAACGAAGACAATGGAAAACACCTGGGCATAGGGATTAACATGAAGACGATCTATAGGGTACACAGAGACGTGACAAGACCAGGGAGTAACCAAAAATGACGTCACTGAACTACACAATAACAAAAGCAATACACGAATCAAACACAAGGGGGAGCCAAAACACAATACAATACATAGGGGAGAAACCAACACAAAACATCCAGTCCTTACACAGCCGATCTTGGGCTATACGTTACAACAGAGTTCTCCTGGGCTATTAGCGAAGAGACAACTGCAAGTTTACAAAGTACAATTGTGTCTCGTCCCGACGTTGGCTCAAGTGTATTTGTTGAAACAGCCAGACATACAGTTTGTTCTCTGTTTTTATGTCAATCTTTGAATCATATGTTCATAATTCATTGACTTTATAGCTGACATGGCAATTTTTTACTGCCCCAATATATACAGAGGGCACGTAGTATAAACCAGTAAAGAAGGCACAGGTGAATATAATCCGTGTCTCTCCAGACCATCTTCCTACAGGATAATGCTCTTGTCCAGATCAGTGGTTTGGATCTGTCTGGTCTGGGCCAGCTCCTCTACCTCTACCTTCAGAACAACAGCATCTCGGCCTTGGAGCCTGGGGCTTTCCTGGGACAGGGACCCCTCCTGGAGCTGGCCCTGAATGGGAACCGGATCCACCTGCTCACCCCGGGTACCTTCACTGGCCTTGATCACCTCCGCATCCTCTATCTGGCAGCCAACCAGATCACCCACCTGCAAGATCACACCTTTACTGGTCTGAAGGTCAGTCACCTCTGACTTCTGAACAGAACCACATTGTGAGCGATGATGTTGGACCTAGAGTGGTGACAGGCTCTGACCTCTGACCTCTATCGCAGCGTCTCCAGGAGCTTCACCTCCAGCAGAACAGTATGGAGGTGTTGGGTGACCATGCGCTGAGTGGCCTGTCTTCTCTGGCCCTCCTAGACCTCAGCAGGAACCAGCTCCACACGCTGGGCTCCACCAGTCTGCAACCCCTCATCAGTCTGCAGGTTCTCAGGCTCACAGGTACCAGAAGGGGGCGCTAAAACCAAACAGCAATTTACACTTCTGGTCAACATTATTGACACCCCTGAAATTCACTGAGTTCATCATGTAAAATGTCTCCAGATACAAAGTGTATAGTGAAACAGCTCATGATACAAAGTGTGTAGTGAAACAGCTCATGATACAAAGTGTGTAGTGAAACAGCTCATGATACAAAGTCTGTAGTGAAACAGCTCATGATACAAAGTGTGTAGTGAAACAGCTCATGATACAAAGTGTGTAGTTAAACAGCTCATGATACAAAGTGTGTAGTGAAACAGCTCATGATACAAAGTGTGTAGTTAAACAGCTCATGATACAAAGTGTGTAGTTAAACAGCTCATGATACAAAGTGTGTAGTGAAACAGCTCATGATACAAAGTGTGTAGTGAAACAGCTCATGATACAAAGTGTGTAGTGAAACAGCTCATGATACAAAGTGTGTAGTTAAACAGCTCATGATACAAAGTGTGTAGTGAAACAGCTCATGATACAAAGTGTGTAGTGAAACAGCTCAT
>JACXGM010032667.1:0-12552 GCA_016801145.1 Umbra pygmaea | reverse complement strand
GTACTACAAGGCATGGCCTTGTGGTCTGTGTACCACATGTTCTAACAAAACAAGATGACTACCAGAGTCTAGAACAAACAGCCTTTTTTCACAAACATGCTTAAAATAACCTTACACAGCATTGAATGTTAGAAGATTAATCTTATAGACTTACCTTGAGATGGCATTGTTTCAAAATTTTGTCCTCCAATGCAACCTGGTTAATTTGATAGAGATCTTGTGAGTTCTGGGGTGGAGTTGTGGGGTGTTATATAGACCCCTCCAGGTAAGGGGCGTACACCTATAAATCTTCATTGTCTTTTAAATCAAGGGGTGAGACCTTGATAGCCTATGAGGGTCTGCGAAAGATGATGTAAAATGGCTGACCTTGTTTTAGAAGGCTTTTACAGAGACACATGATTTTAGAATGGAACATTGAATCTAACTCTGTAACAATCTTATTCATGATCTGAAAAATGTTAACATTGAATCAGGGAAGATGCTTCATGTAAATGTTATATGAAGAACAGCATAGGGGCCTTTGACTCTGTCTGTACTTCTAGACTAGAGAGAGAGAACTTTACAGTCTTACAGTAAAAAGGTTTGGATAATTTTGGGTTTTAGAATGTATATTGATAAAACTATGGATAATCATACAGAGATTCTGGATTTTTAGGGGCCTAAAAGAAATGAGGAAAAAATGGAGTCACAGAGACACAGAGACAGTGACTAGCCTACGCACACACAGACACACAGGCACATCCATAGATTTTTTTGGGACCCTGAGATCCATGAGGAAATATGATTGAACCATTTGACAGAAACACAGGTTGTGGCCTGAGAAACTGTAAGACCAAGCTTAGCTTTGTAGCCATTTGACGGTTTTTAACATTTTAGAAATCTATTACAGCCATTTTGGCCATTTTTGGTCAACATAAAAATTTATTTTAGAAAAGGTTTCTTTCTAAAAACAGAAACGTAGCCTCTTGTCTTCCAATCACACACACACACACACCCACACACACACACCCAGATACACAGATTTGCACACACACACTGTGGGTCATAATGTTTTGGCAGTCTGACCGTAGGAGAATCCCCTTTCTCTCTCCTGTAACACCCTGGAGCTGTTATAATCATGTTGTTTACGTCGTTGTTTGTTTATGACGTTGTGTATGTCATTCTCTGGCTGTCCCACAGAAACATTATAGTGTAGTTATATGTTCTTTGGTGGTAGATGTATTATCAGATTTAATTTGTTTATAGACTAAGCTGAGAAAGCAACATTGTTATTACAGTCAACTCAAAATTTTAAGTCAACCTTCAACAATTTTTTTTACAGCAAACAATTTGATACATTTTGGGATCAGACATAAAGGTTGCCATATATTTTTACCAGAACTATATGTTGTTTAATAGGTAGTTTTTTTCTGCAACTTAAATGAATGAAAGTGTATGGCTCCCCATTATATTTCAGCCCAAAATGTACAACAGTTGTTTGTGTTGTTTTTTAATTTCACTGTACCATTTGAAAGGCCAGGTTTGATGCAGCATTCCTCCAGACCATGTCCAGGAATGAGATGAATTGGTGTGTAATATTAATCTGCTTGATAATGTTGAATTTATCATCATCGTCAGGCAAAAACCTTATATCTGGAAATAGACACTTCAGGAAATTAACAAATGATGGCATAATCCCTATTCAATCATGAAACATTAGGAGTTGTTAACTGGTGACAGTAGGCTGAAATAGAGAAACCCAGGGTGAATGATGAACGTGGGGTGGAACAGATACAGCACCCCCGCCCCCCTCGCCAGCCACTCCATCCAAAGTCCCGGGCCTAATTTTTGTCCCAGTCCATCCCTGGTCACAACAACTTCTTAAGTAGGCCCTTCTGGCGGAAGGGAGGGAGGGGGAGAGGGGAATGAATGATCCAATTGAGAGATAGGGATGATTAGGTTGCCATGATGGTATGAGGGCTAGATTGGAGATTTGTAATACCCCTACTCTTACAAATAGTGCCTTGGGTCTTCATTGACCAAGGAGAGTCAGGACACCTGACTCTGGGGCGCAGATGGCTCAGTGGGTTGGGAGTCAGACTTGTAGTCAGAAGGTTGCCAGTTCGATTCCCGACTGAGCCAAATGTCGTTGTGTCCTTGTGCAAGACACTTTACCCTAATTGCTCCCAGGTTGTTGCTCTAAATAAGAAATTGTTCTTAGTCAACTTACCTGGCTAAATAAAGGTTAAAATAAAATTAAAAAATTAAAATTAAACACACCCATTTAAAATCACCTACTGACCCTCCAACACCACTTCCAGCACCACTGGCCTCCCATCCAGGGACTAACCAGGCCCAACCCTGCTTAGCTTTAGAAACAAACCAGCAGTGCAATACAGGGCTCTATGCTGTTGGCATATATGGTGATTATAAAGTTGCATTTGAGCATTATATTACATGGCTAAATGGTTTATAAACACTTAGATAATAAATTATTTGTCAGTGGTTAGTAGATGGTTTGTAAACCGTCTATAAATACTGTCTGGATGGTTATATTAAAGTTGCAACTGACGATTATAATACATTGGTAATAGGTTAATAAATACTTTCTGAACCATCTATTAACATTATCTTGTTGGCCATTGTAAAGTTATGACTGATGTTTACAATACTTTACAATTACTAAATAAACGGTTTGCAATCCATCTATATGAATTATTGAATGGCTATTATAAAGTTACAACTGATGGTTGTAATAATTAGTCAATGGTTAATAAGTGGTCCATAAAGTATAAAGTAACTTAATTTGGCACTATTTAATCTGTTACTGATGTTCCATAAAACAGTGATTTGTGCACTGATAATAGTTTGTCTTATCACCAAAATGAACACTGTTTTGATACGGTTTACAAAACCAATTAGTGACCATTAACAAAGTAATGGGAATATCTGGTCAATCTATATAGGTAATGTTTATAAATGTTTTATAAATGGTTCCTTAAAGCTTTACAAACTATTTTTTAATCATTAACTAATAACTAATATTGTATATAAATGATATAATGTGTGCAACAATAAACTGTTCATTTATAACATTATTAATAATTAATAAACATTATTAAATATCATTTTATTGTTTGTTAACAGTGAAATAACAATTTATTAAAGATTAATTAACTATCAATTTACCATTTTACCATTTAATAATGATGGTTATTATAAAGTGTTACCCTGCATTTTGTACTGTACAAGTTTTGCTCTATTTACCGAACATAAGGACTGGAGTTAAAATCCTTGAAACAGAATTGTTTTGCAGAGTTTTTTTTACGGGTGTTGCCACTCTGTAATTTAAGAGTGTGCAGTTTGGCAATGTGGTGCAGCCTTAGTTTGTGGAAGACAGACACAACTAATGACAAGAGCAAAAAATGATGGTTGTCAATTCCAAACTGCATATCCTGAATGTGCTCCTTGAGAAGAAACACATCCTCTGACCCAATCTCAGCCTGAACAAACTGATTGACTATGGACACTTTTACAGCTTGCCCAGATGATGACTGGTGAATAAAGCGCTCAGCTTATCTGACCACCTTCACTGTACCTTCAGAAGGAATCATCAACCCTCCCTTGTTTTTTAGTGTAAGCAAGTTGTAGCTTTGCTCAAATGATGTGGGTACAGCGTCAGTCACCAAGCTTCCACGGCACTCACTGCAGGACAACTTTCTCAAAATCTGTCTTACAACAAATCCTGATATGTATACCAGGGCATTGTCCACAAGGCCACTAAAGCTTTGCTCAAATGATGTGGATACAGCATCAAATACCAAGCTCTAAAGGCACTCAACGCAGGACAATTTTCTCAAAATCTGTCTAACAATAAATCCTGAGATATATACAAGGGCATTGTCCACAAGGCCACCAAAGCGTGTTGGTAGGTAGCTTTGGTCGAACACAACTGCAGCGATGTCCGGAAAAGGGTAAGGAAGCTCTTCAGTTTCTTCTGCTGGCAGAGCAAAGGACATCTCAACAGCGTCTCCTCCTGTACCACCATGTTGCCTGAGGTGCTAGGAGAGACACCACATCGAATCATCAGACGGTGAAAGAAATTACCTGGAACTGGCCTGCAGAAAGATTTTTATTCCAGCCCTGTAAAAAAAGCACAACTTACACACAACACTTTACGTGAAAGTTTGCAGATTTTCAATTGCACAGCAACTACATGCATAGCTGGCATTCTTAATCTCATCACCCCTTCATCAAACTGCCAACACAGAGGGTTTGTGTGTGAGAGAAGGAGAGTGTGTGTGTGTCTGTGTTCAACAGCATCAACACCAGCATGTTTTGTATAAGTGGGCGTGTCCAAAAGGTGTGGTGAGTGAGAGTGAGACAGGGCAGAGAGACGGAAACTGAGTGATACAGAGAGACAAAGCACAAGAGGGACACACACAATTTATTTTATGTCATTAGTCTCAGGGCCCTATCTTGCACCCGGCAAAATGCCCAAACGCAAGTGTCTTTGCTAGTTTAAGACCGACGCAGTTGTCAATTTCCTGTCCTGCGTTCGTGTTGTTTAAATAGCAAATGCACCTGTACCCATATTTGCGCCCATGTGTGATGGTCTAACAGGGAGGTGTGTTCAGGATAATTCTGGGTGTACTGCTATCTTGAGGCATCGGAAAGTGATCACGCCATTGACCAACAAAAACCTGCTCTAAAGTCAATAGTGCAGCATGTCATTGTTATTTTAACAGCAAATTATTCAAATGCACCTAGGCGTATGAACAGCGCGTGCGCACTATGCTTGTTGTACACACACAGGGAAGCGCAGCAGCACACAAACATGCAAAATATTACAAATAAAAATATTACGGTGCAAATCCGCCATCATAATAGCAACGCATGAAAGGTACAAAGGGAATGGGAGATGACACACTTATTGGTTTATTGCATGTTACTCCCAAAACACACCTATGAATTAATGAAGACACTTAGTACAACACTTTTAGACCATGCGCCCGGCACATGGACCCTTTTATTTGCATGTAATGATTGGCTCTCAGGCAGGAAAATAAACAAGACCAGATGGAAAACATAAAGGTAATATAATTAAACAGCTACTCATACTTATATAATGAAACACAAATGAAAACACTATATAAACAGAAACAAATAGAGAGTACGCACCTAAACTGGTAAAACTAAAACACAAAATTAATGTAGGAAGGCTAACTCCAAACATTGAACAATGGCAGGCTTGATTCTATAAAATACATCAACGAAAACCAAACAACTTAAACAGCTTGTTTACAGAACATAGTACTCATGATTGTTGTATCAGAACAGAATACAGGTCGAACTAGTATGTGTGGAAACACATCAGGGCCCGTATTCATAAAAAACCTTAATGTAAAGAGTAGCTCCTAGTGAGAAAATTCTTAGAAAATTTTTAGAAATGTGGGTGTTTACTCTTAAAATTAAGGTCAAAATTGGTAGGAGTACAGACGAGGACTTTTAAGAGGCTTAAGAGTTCCTTCAGTAGAGGAGAAAACGGCAGAATTACGAAGAGGGAGAAGAAATGTGTTGCAGACAATGGATGACAGTGAGTCAATAAGACGCTATAAATTAGATTGTGAAGGGATCATGTTTGTGACCGATCTTATTAGAGACACGCTAACATCTCCGACAGCGCAGAAATGTCATAGTGCCAGAAATGAAAGTAATCACTACATTAAGATAACTACAATGTTGAATGTTTCTTGTGCATTGTGGGTAATATAACATTTGTACATTTTAAGATGTTTTTACAAAATGTAGTATTCATTTTTAAAGAAATAAAAGTACATTTCTGTATTTCTGTTACACAGCTCTTTGTGACATGAAGCATGATTTATAATAATGAACTGATATCAAAATCATCGGGGAAATATATGGATAGGAAGAACACATGTCCAACATTACTCTTCACACTGACAGAGAACTACACTGCAAATATTAATGTTTAAGGAAGTTGACTAAAGTTAAGATCGCTAGTTGGGCCAACTTTCTGTAAAAGTTACCTGGTTACGTTAGGATTTTAAGTTTACTCAGCCGAAAGCTAAGTTTAAATGCATTGACTAACTTTGTTGAAACTACTAAAATAGATGGTTGATGACACTACAAATATTTTGTTTGCTGAACTAATTGTTTTAAGTTTGACTAACTTATATTTGAGCTGAGGGGACCAGAACTACTAAGTTGGTTCAACATAAAGATCACTTCCTTAAACAAAAAAATAGCATGTTGATTCATTGGTTTATTTTCAGTAATGCATGCCATCTGATCTTGTTAGTTTAAGTTGGAAAAACTGAAGCGTGTGTTGAAATAACTTGGAATCCTTGGCTTGACTTCAAAATAAAAAATCAAAACAACATTTTATAGCAACAATGCCTATTGAATTGAAAGAGAGGTTTGAATATGACCTTAATGCAATTATCTACTCAACCAATCACATGGCAGTTGCTTCAATGGATTTAGGGGTGTGGTCTTGGTCAAGACAAACTCCTGAACTCCAAATGGAATGTCAGAATGGGAAAGAAAGGTGATTTAAGCAATTTTTTTGAGCTTGGCATGGTTGTTGGTGCCAGACAGGCCGGTCTGAGTATTTCACAATCTGCTCAGTTACTGGGATTTTCACGCACAACCATTTCTAGGGTTTACAAAGAATGGTGTGAAAAGGGAAAAACATCCAGTATGTGGCAGTCCTTTGGGCACAAATGCCTTGTTGATGCTAGAGGTCAGAGGAGAATGGGCCGACTGCTTCAAGCTGATAGAAGGGCAACTTTGACTGAAATAACCACTCGTTAATACTGAGGTATGCAGCAAAGCATTTGTGAAGCCACAACACGCACAACCTTGAGGCAGATGGGCTACAACAGCAGAAGAAAAAATAGGCTACAATTTGCAAGAGCTCACCAAAATTGGACAGTTGAAGACTGGAAAAATGTTGCCTGGTCTGATGAGTCTCGATTTCTGTTGAGACATTCAGATGGTAGGGTCAGAATTTGGCGTAAACAGGATGACAACATGGATCCATCATGCCTTGTTACCATTGTGCAGGCTGGTGGTGGTGTAATGGTTTGGGGGATGTTTTCTTGGCACACATTAGGCCCCTTAGTGCCAATTGGGCATTGTTTAAATGCCACGGCCTACCTGAGCATTGTTTCTGACCATGTTCATCCCTTTATGGCCACCATGTACCCATCCTCTGATGGCTACTTCCAGCAGGATACTGCACCATGTCACAAAGCTCGAATAATTTCAAATTGGTTTCTTGAACATGAAAATGAGTCTACTGCACTAAAATGGCCCCCACAGTCACCAGATCTCAACCCAATAGAGCATCTTTGGGATGTGGTGGAATGGGAGCTTCGTGCCCTGGATGTGCATCCCACAAATCTCCATCAATTACAAGATGCTTTCCTATCAATATGGGCCAACATTTCTAAAGAATGCTTTAAGCACCTTGTTGAATCAATGCCACATAGAATTAAGACATTTCTGAAGGCGAAAGGGGGTCAAACACAGTATTGGTACGGTGTTCCTAATAATCCTTTAGGTGAGTGTATATGGGTTACTAAGGGGATTATGTAAGCATTCCACCTTCACCTGGTACTAATGTAGCAGTAGTAGTAGTAGTAGTACTAGTAGTAGTAGTATTAGCCTTTATTGTCACTTAGTCACAAGTACCAGCGAAATTATCCATCAACCTGTCCATACAACACAAACAATATGACAAGAGGGTAGACGGGACAGGAAGACAGATATTGAGAAAAAACAATACAGAATTACATGAGGAAAGGTGAGGAGAAAAAAAGGCAGCCCAATACTATGCCCCTATAGGGATACAGTGTGGGAACAGGAAGAAAAAAACACATCAGCACATTAGCACACAATCAGTACACTATGAACATGACTTGCAACAGGGGTGGGGGGGGGGTGGAGTTGGCCAGCACAGACAAGCAGCTATCCGGACCTGCAGCCATTTGGTGCAGTTCACAGACCCGTCTGTCAGGCTGGCGGGTAAAAAGCGGCGAAGGCGGGGGATGGGGAGGGACGGGAGATTGCATATTTGTATATATGTGTAAGAGATTGTGTATCTGTGTAGGCCTGGAGAGATTGCTATGCCTGGCAACAAATCCCAAAAGTGTCCACAGGATGTCGATACGGAGACAACCTTGGTCATGTCCCAGACAGAGTCAACAATCACCAGGTGTCTGGTGATGAGGGAGGGAACAAAGAGCGTCTCACTGCAGTGCTATCCGGGAGGAGTTGTTATTCCAACAGCGGCCTTGGCCAAGGCCAGTGCAGGTTGTGGGGAGCCGAAATAGATAAGATTGTTGACTCTTGTGGTAAGCAGCCGCATTCCAATTTACTCGGCTGGTCCATTTGGTCAATTTGGTCCATTTTGGTCTCCGAAACAATCCATTTGCCTTTGAAAAAGCCGTGAACTTCTCCCTGATGTTAACCAGATTGTGGTTTATAGACCACCCAGTGTGAGTGCAGACAGCTCTGCCCACTGTTTCAATCATGACGGGCAGCCCTGTGGGGCTATGAACAGCTGTCACCGTCTTCTTAGATTCACGATAAACCAGGGCAACGCCTACACTGTAAACCCAGATTTAATGAGTGATCATTACTTATTATATTATGTTTAGTAAAAACCTGCTAACTTTCATATGAAAAGGGGAGGGGGCTAATTCAAAAACCTGCCTGGTCACGTGACAAGACCAGAGTCTTGTAACGTGCGTCCAAAGGGTAGTGATGTGCGATACCACGTAATTCCCATTCGATCAGATACCAAGTAATACCCAGGCTGGTATCGCCAATACCGATACCAATACCGATACTTTTTACGTATTGTATTTGTATTGTGATGTGACAACTAGTTTAAAGTAAAAAAAAGTAGGCTGTAGGCGTACCAATCCCAAATTACAGCTGCATAATGATAGTACAATAAACTACTATCATATTATTTAATTATAGAGAAAATCTGAGAGACTCGTAGGCTACAGAAAAACTGGTTGAAAATTAAAACCTGAACAGACGTGAATAACTTTCCCACAATCAGTGATAAGATAGTCGTGTTATCTCCCTGTACCTGGACAACTTAAAACAGGTTGAAAATTAAAGCCTTAACAGACGTGAATAACTTTCCCACAGTCAGTGATAGCGATAGTCACGTTATCTCCCTGTACTTGGATAACTTAAAACAGGTTGAAAATTAAAGCCTTAACAGACGTGAATAACTTTCCCACAATCAGTGATAGCAAGATTGTCGCGTTATCTCCCTGTACCTGGACAACTTATGCCGCTGCAGGGTCTTCATAGCGGGAAGTTAAAGAAGAGCTGATGCAGCAGCCGGCTCCGTCATAGAGCCCCAGTGCACACACAACTGACCGGCGGAAGGAGAAGTAGTTCCTTTCCCTAACCAGATATAATTAGACTTTTCTGGTGACAAGTTACTATGATAACTTAAACACTCACTTCAAATTACTGAGTAAATATCGAAATATCGATCTTTTTATATGAGAATCGATACTAGAGCAGGAGACGTTGGTATCGTAAATATCGATACTTTAGTATTGATCCGCACATCACTACCAAAGGGCTCTACACCTGGCGGGACGAGCAGCACACAGGCATCGGCAGCAGACGGTATCACGACCAGGAAACAACCTTGCTCAAAGTGGAATGGTTACTATTTAAAATAACTATTGTTGCTTAGTTATCTTTGTGGGAATTCTTTACACCCAAAAGCTTGCAGATAATTTGTTGACGCAGCTTTTTTCCATCGAATGTTACTGTTAATACATGCTTATTGCTAACACTACCTAATGTCCACTCAAAAAACTGTCAGATGAATGCTAATGTTAGCTTAGTGTTAACAGTCTGAGGATGGCTCACATTATCGGCAAGTTTGCTCGGCTGTGTATTTATATAACCGTCAATTTACACAATAGAAAAGCGATTCAACCGCTTTCGGTGCAAAAGGTGTGTAGCACTAGCAGGCGCTGTGGAGGTGTTAACGTTGTGGACACCAGGAGTTAATTTGTTGACGCAGATCAATTTGTTGACGCAGATCAACGACTCAGGAGCTGAGTCGTTGATCTTAAAATTTTTGTGTTTTCTCTTTTTAGAGATCCTTGTGGTGTGAGGATGCTGTGGAAGTGTAAGTATTGTGAGTGTATGTGTGAGAAAAGGGGTTACCTTTTAAAACAATATCGGTTGAAACACAGAGTACGGTAGAACTGTCCCATTTCCCTGCTTTCACTGAAGATCAAGTATGTTTAAGAAAGAGAAGATAAAAAATAACTATCTTTCTACTATTATTTAATGTGTCTAGATGTATATTTCTCTTGTCCTATTTAAGGAAAACATTGATATTTTTAATTTGGGGCATGATGTTTCTTTATTTAAACAGAAACATTTCAAATCATATAAAAAAAATACATTCATGGATGTTTTTCAGCACTACTTTGCAGATGGCTTAGCTGCCTTGTATATTTCAGTTTTTTTGTTCTCTGTATTTTTCAGGTGTTCATGGAGTTCAGCAGGATTGTGGGCAAGAACCTCAAGCAGGAATTCTATGAAAGCATCGATCGGCACAGTCCTCGTCTCCTCAAGTTATTTCACAGTCCTCGTCTCCTCAAGTTATTTCACAGTCCTCGTCTCCTCGAGTTATTTCACAGTCCTCGTCTCCTCGAGTTATTTCACAGTCCTCGTCTCCTCGAGTTATTTCACAGTCCTCGTCTCCTCGAGTTATTTCACAGTCCTCCTCTCCTCAAGTTATTTCACAGTCCTCGTCTCCTCGAGTTATTTCACAGTCCTCGTCTCCTCGAGTTATTTCACAGTCCTCGTCTCCTCGAGTTATTTCGATCCAAGAGAGGGAATGTTGGACAGTTGTTGACACAGATTTCACTACAGACCAATGTAGGTCCATATACATTATGTACTTAGCATTGTTTTTCACAGGTTTTGTAAAAATCACATCACAATGCTACTCTATTAGTTGTAAAATTCAATCCAAACATGTCCTGGCTTGTTTAAGCTATCTTATAGATCATTATTTGTTTTTCATTTTAGCTATTTAACTTGTGGTACTTTGTTTAATTCCCAAAAGACTACAGAGCCAACTGCGATCCGGACACAGGTGCTCAGAGGGCTTCCCATCATCCTTGGGGACAACCCCACAAACTTTTTCAAAGCAGGCTTTGTAAGTAAGCTCTTGCTTTCCTATAATTTATACCATTATTCATTTTTCACCATGACACTCTTATGTTGATTAAAGTTGTTTTTCTAATGAGAAATCTAATGTAATGATTGTGCTCTTCTTTTATTCATTATTTAGAAATCTGATGATGATGATTCTTTTTGTGACCTTGACATTGGGATACTTCTCATTGAGCGTGAAGGTGCTGTGCTCACATATTCCCAGCATCTCAGTCCAGCTTTTTTGAAAATCATAATTGAGGGAGAAGTCGTGAAGGACAACATTCAAGATCTGCCAAAAGCAATGTGCATTCTGTTTGGACTCATGTATGCACTCCATCTTAACTACCCCAAGACTATGACGCTCACATTTCAGTTCATCCAACAGGTATTGCTCTTGTTAGGCCACACTGACCTAAAACCGAAGCTACAGACTTTGAAAAATCAGCTCGCAATGTAAAGAGATGTCAAGTCTACTGTAAGAAGCTGTTGATTACTCTTTTTTTTCCACACCAGTAAAACATTTTCTTACCTGTGGGGTAAACCTTTCGTTTTTCTGTAAAACAAGCGAACAGACAGACATGTAAAATGCAGACACACACTCACAACAGACACATTCAACACACACACACAATATACACAAACAACAGATACGCACAACGCCCACACACAACACAGACACGCACAACGCCCACACACAACACAGACACGCACAACGCCCACACAAAACACAGACACGCACAACGCCCACACACAACACAGACACGCACAACGCCCACACACAACACAGACACCCACAACACCCACACAACACAGACACGCACAACGCCCACACACACTTAAATGCTGTAGGAAGCATGCTGAAGGATGTAACTTTTGTGAAAATTAAACCAGAGAGGAGTTGTAGCAGAAACACATAAGTATTGTTTCAGTCCTTCATTAGTCTATGTAGATAAAATATTAGTCTGTTGGTTCATGCTCTGGCAGATAAAACAGATCCTGTTTTTGTACATTTGAGAGGGGGTTTCTTGTGAATTGTTTTGTTTATGGATTTACCACTTAATCTCAAGGTACATCCTTTTTTTTTCTTGTAAATTTGTGACACGTACAACAGCCACACACGGACAACACAGACACGTACAACAGCCAGACACAAGGACAAAAGACACGTACAACAGCCACACACAAGGACAACACAGACACGTACAACAGCCACACACACAGACAACACAGACACGTACAACAGCCACACACACGGACAACACAGACGCGTACAACAGCCACACACATGGACAACACAGACGCGTACAACAGCCACACACACGGACA
>JACXGM010032666.1:0-12552 GCA_016801145.1 Umbra pygmaea | reverse complement strand
AAACTTGGGTGACCTCTTCTGGTCTGGATACTTGGGTGACCTCTTCTGGTCGGGACACTAGAGCGACCTCTTCTGGTCTGGAAACTTAGGTGACCTCTTCTGGTCTGGTAAATAGAGCGACCTTTTCTGGTCTGGAAACTTGGGTGACCTCTTCTGGTTTGGAAACTTGGGCTATCTTAGCTGGCCGTGGAGCGGAAACACCGGCCTCTTGTGGCCGTGGAGAGGAAACACCGGCCTCTTCTGGCCGTGGATCTTGAGCGACCTCTGCTGGCCGAGGCGTGATGGAGACCTTCCCTACCCGACATATTGACGTCTGAACCTGGGCTATCAGGGTCCTGCCAGGACATAGAGGGGTTCCCATGGTTTCCAAATATGTCATGAGATGAGGGGATCTGGTGAACAGCCTCTTCAATAGGAAGGTTTCAGCTTCTGTCTTGAGTGATCCATTCCCGACCCTCCATGAAAAGAACTGGCTAACCAATTCTGGACAGTCACTAATGGCTTGGCCGCATTGGTTCATCCACTCCTGATAATCCCATCCACTTCTGGGTCTTTCCGTATCAAGGTAAAGGTAAAGTTCCCTCTTGGAACTGAGGCTGGTAACAGCATTCTTCGGACTGGGGCTGGTAGCAGCACTCTTGGGACTCTGGGTAGCCATCTTGGAACTCCGGGCGGCCTCCATCTTGGAACTGGGACTAGTAGCCTTCTTGGAACTGTGAATAGTAGCCTTCTTGGAACTGGGACTAGTAGCCTTCTTGGAACTGGGACTGGGAACTACTGTCTTGGAACAGGGACTGGGTGCCCTCTTAGAAGCTTCAAAAGTGGCAGGTGTCTCAAAGACACGACGGGGAAGTATGTAGTCCCCATCTGTAGCCTCCCTGACTACAAACTCGTCATAGGAGGCTTCATAGAGCTCCCATAGAGGATCTTCCTGGACCCAGCCACCGTAACACAGCTCAGTCCCAGCCATGTTTAGTTTTGGGAGAGGTATTCTGTAATGATTCACTCAAAATGTGAAAAAGAGCAATGTTTATTTTTAAACAGATATGTATGTCCAAGGTCTAAGGCACAGAATAATCCAAGGCAGAATCATCCATAAAACATAGCAGGGGTCAGGCCAGAATATCAACAACAGGTTTTGCAAAGGTACAGGGGAAATCCGAGGCAGAATAAGTCTTAAACAAAGCAGAGGTCAACCAGAACAACAACACAGGAATAGAATGCTCAGTAAATGAAATCAATACAAAAGCAAAGAGGCAAGAACGTGAGTGTGCTTATATATACTGCTTGAGTGGGAGCAGGTGTACTGAATTTGGGTGATTGAGTCCGGGTTATGGGAAACGTAGATCAGAGGAGGCAAGACCAGGGAAGCTGTAGTTCACAGGGAAGATGAACTGGGGAATGGGAATTGTAGTTCCGAGCAAACTAGGATGGGGAAGATGTAGTTCTCTGGGAAGAGGAACTGAGAAACTTTACACCGGGTGTTCCTAATAATCCTTTAGGTGAGTGTATACTGTGTATAATAGATTTTATGATATGGTAAGCTTCATCTTGTAATACAAAGTTTTAAATAAACATTTTATGTCGGCACATTTGCCAAATAAGTTAAATAGCCAAAAGCATATTGCCCTGTATACCACTGTTGGTTGCTTCTGAAGCTAAGCAGGGTCAGGACTGGTGGGTCCCTAGATGGGAGACCAGAGGTTGCTGGAAGTGGTGTTGGAGGGCCAGTAGGATTTATGCCTTGCTCTGGTCAAGAGATCATTCCCAATGCCCCAGAGCAATGAAGGGAACATCTTCCCTGTGTAGTGTGCTTGTTCGGATGGAACATTTCATAGGTGTCCTGACTGTCATTGCTCACTAAAGATCCCATGACACTGATTGTAAAAGTATGGTGTTAACTCTGGTGTCCTGGAAAATTTATGCCAACCTAATCATCTCCAGCTTTCAATTGGCTCATTCATCCCCTATCTTCTCCCCTACTTCTCGCCAGGCCGTTTCAGTAAATTACACTATGTTCTCAAGCAACTTGTTTGGTAAAACAAATCTATATATACTTACAGTATACACTGCACTTCAACAGGTCAACAGGAGCTCCCAAAATAATTCTGAACTGAGCCAGAGCTTGCATTCCCTAAATAGACAGGGGGGGATTTTTCCGTCAAGTAGAGAAACTACATTGACGGATTCTAACCCCCCATGCTAAATGGCTTCCCTTTAAGGCTAGAATGAAATACTTTCAATTACACAAAATATAGGTCACCATCACCTTCCAAAATAATTTTGAACTGTGCCAGAGCTGCATTACTTGAATAGATGGGGGGGCTTTATCTGGCAAGGAGGGAAACTGCCTTGCCGGATTCTAACCCCCCATGCTAAATAAATTCCTTTCAAGGCTAGAGTCAAATGCTTTTAATTACACAAAACATAGGTCACCAACACCTTCCAAAATAATTTTGAACTGTGCCAGAGCTTGCATTCCCTGAATAGATAAGGGGGGCTTTATCCGGCAAGTAGGGAAACTGCCTTGCCGGATTCTAACCCCCATGCTAAATGGCTTCCCTTTAATGCTAGAGTCAAATGCTTTATATTACACAAAATATAGGTCACCAACACCTTCCAAAATAATTTTGAACTGTGCCAGAGCTTGCATTCCCTGAATAGATGGGGGGGCTTTATCCGGCAAGTAGGGAAACTGCCTTGCTGGATTTTTCCACTAAAAAACAATTAATGATTTGTTTGTGATTAATTAGCGATTAATTGCGATTAAATATTGTAATCGATTGAAAGCTGTTTTTTGAATAAATTTGAAATTTTTTAATTAATCTTCAGATTGGTGTTCTGCAAGTTGTTACAAAGTTTTCTACAGCTGCTCACAACAATTGAACAAGCTCTCACATACCATATTAACCTTTCAGTATTCCCTATAACTACAAAAAAAATTAAAATACATTTTGCTTCATTTTTTTAAACTTTATCCAAGTACCAGTTCTTGAGTTGATGGCAGGTTTTGAAGATGCTTATACGAATTGAAGTGTTTTGTTTTTGGGTGGGGGGTGGGGTATTCAAACTTATACAGATACAGAAGTAGAGAACAGTTTGAAATTCTAATTATATTAATTGTTCCTTCCGTAAAATGGAACCTGGTTGAGTGTGATGATTCTAATAATAGAAAAATAAATTGAATTTCAGACAGAAAACTTGATAAAAAGGAATTAGAAATTCATTATTCTATGATAAAAATGTTATATTTAAGAATGATTTTTTTTCAGTAGTTCCTAAAGACTGGAAAGCTACGAGATGCTCTCTGAAGTGGCCGCGTGCCGTCTTGGTTTGAGGATCAGTTCCAGTCTGAAACTTGCGATCGGGACATCCCCAGATGTGGGGTCTAGAATTTAAATAGCAGCTATTTGTGCTGAATGAATTTGTGTTGATATGTTTATATTTGTATGTTAAGTATTTTTATATTGATCTTTAACAGGGTTTCCCAGGGGCTTCAGCTCAGGCAAATTGACATGTTGCAGGATGGTGTGTCAAAAATGAGCCACAGGTTGCGAAAAGTTTGCCAGAGGGCAATTAAGAGAAGAGAAAGGAGGGGAAAACAGAAACATGGAGGACGGAATGAATTCGTCATGCTGGGTGAAAGCAACTTCTACCACAAAGGGAAGGTGTGTATAAACTGCGAAGCCTCAGCCTTTTGCTTAAAACTTTAATTCCAACAAAGTCTGTCAGCTCTGCAACAATATATTATAGCCAGATTGTTTAAGATCAGACCAGGGGCCTCATTTATAAAACTTTGCGGTGGATTTGCGTCAGAAGTGGCATACGGACGAAATATAGGACGTGAGTACAGAAAAAAATATTCAGATTTATAAAATCGTGCGCACGCACGTCCTACGCCGTTTTCCCTTTATAAATCACAATCAACTCTAAATGTGGCACAGCTTTTGCGGCTGCATGTCATGCCTAGGGCTGAAACAATTAATCAAGTTACTCGATTAACTCGATTACAAAAAATCCTCGAGGCAAAAACTCTGCCTCGAAGCCTTGTTAAATTCCTATGACGTACACTAATTGTTTATCTAATTGTTTCACAAGGACCATTGTTCATTGTTCAGGAAGCACACCATAGCGCGTGATACCTTTTGACTTTAGTTGGCGCGATTATGCGGAGTGTAAAGATGTCCATAAACGGCAGAGAATGTCTAAAGTTTGGGATCATTACAAACTTAAAAAGGAAGGGGAACAAGGTGCCATGTGTCTACTGAAAAGTAGACCTGGCATACCACAACAGTACGACTTGATTCAGCATCTGAACCGCAAACATTTACCGTGCTGTTTCACCAAGCGTCGCTGAAACAAGGTAACGTAGCCTATACATTGATGTTCGCTGATTTTACTCCATACTGTATTTGTAGCGATTGTAGCGATTTCGTGATGCGGTTTGACTAGATATGATGTTTAGCTTTGATGTTTTTAAGTAGTGAAAGTATTCACATTCAATTGCAAGAGAGTATAGCCTACAAAAGAACCCCTTCACTCACTAACACACGCACCCTTATCTCTCACGCGCCAGTCAGACCAATTGCGGCAATGCATCACATATTATGTTTAAACTTTTATGTAGCCACGCAACAATATTTTCAACATGCATTCACTGTATACACCGGGACATGATGGAGGAACAAATATTTTTTTTGCAGTCTTTGCGAGACCTTGTTTGTATGTCGCGTCTGCCAAATGCAAAAAAAATGAAACTCCCCAGACTGCTTCTCCAACTCTACTCGTACTTTAGGGGAAGACATTATAATCAGCTAGCAAAGTAATTGAGCATAGATCTTCAATTAACAAAAAATACAATACTGCAAAATGTGCTAATATACTTCAACTAGTGAAAAACAAAATGCTGTTCTTTTTCTATCTTACAAAATGCATATTTGCAATAAAACATTCCCCTTTTCAAAGCTACACTATAGGGGTCTCAAACGCATGCAATTTGAAGCATCCGTTCGATTTTTTGAATGAATACTTCACCTAAAATGCACCGCATTGCAAGTGATGCAAGACAAATGCAGCGTTCTGTTGAAAATGAACGATGTATTTCTGCCGTACCAAACTGCAATGAAGCAACTGGTCTGACTGGGTCGTCACTCTTCCTCACGCACGGCATGCGTGCTCACTCACTCACTCACTCACTCACTCACTCACTCACTCACTCACTCACTCACTCACTTGTGTGGGTAATTTCCATTAGGTGCAATCCTTTTTTAGTAATGTTGTAATAAGAAGACAAAAGTAATGCCAAATGGCCTTTACTATTTAAGTTTGAAATCATAGTTTTTCATGTTATACATGTTTTACAGTAAGTTGACGTAGATGTATTGTTATATAATTGTTGGCACTGGCACTTATAAACACTAAATGGGTAAAAAATTGCAATAAATAGGCTTAGTTTTGGAGCCAATCGTTGGAGTTGGATAAATACCTGTATTTTTTTTAAAAATAATTTCACAGCCAAATAATTTTTATTATGCATTATTTGTTTTGGTTGTTTAAAAACACACAAGAAAAATGTATCCGATTAATCGATTAATCGATCAATTAAGTGCTAGATTAATCGATTACAAAAATAATCGATAGCTGCAGCCCTAGTCACGCCTATAATTGCCCATAAATAGTCAGTGAAACGCCCCGAAATTAATATTAATTGATTGAGAAATCATGGTGAACAGAGACAGGAAAACCAAGAAAAGAAACTTCACTCAATGTGAAGTAGAAAATATTGTTGGCGAGGTGGAAAAGAGGAGGAAAATGTTGTTTGAAGGGCAAAGTGTGCCTATTACCAATGCCGAAAAGGCGTTGGAGTGGCAAAATGTTGCAGACGCTGTAAGAAAGTCGGACCGTGGCCCAAATAAAAAGCGGTCAGATATCAGTCAATGTCAAAGCGTCTAGCGCTTCATCGCGAAAGTGTGTCTGCCACGGGTGGGGGACAATTGGTTACATTACAGCAACATGTCTGCATCACAAATTATTTGGATATTGATTGAATGAAAATGCTTTCAATTAATGAAAGCATTTTCATTCTCATTTGGTGCCCTTATTAAGGCAACATGAGTGCAGTCAATGCAACGTGATCTCTTAGAAATCCGTGATACTACCACCAGTGTTGGGGAACGTTACTTTAAAAAGTAACTAGTTACTTTACATAGTTACTTCTCCAAAATGTAACTACGTTACCTTGTACTTTTTATTAAAAGTTACTATGTTACGTTACTGCGTTACTATTTATTGAATCTAGTTTAGTAAAAAAAAAACATGACCAACTTCGAGGCGCGATAGCTCCGGCTCTGATAAACTCACATGGATGAAAACTCATTATTTTCGGCTGATCTTCATCTTTCCAACGTTATCAAGCTTTAGTTGCTAGCATATACGGTTCGCGAGATAATCGTGATACAATCGCGGGAGACTGTGGAGGGTAAAAACGCCTCGCGGACCAGATCAAAGGAACCGGCGGAGCGCATCTGGCCCGCGGGCCGTATTTTGCCCACCTCTGGTCTAAAGGGTACAGTTTAGATCTGTTGGCTAGCAGAATTAAGCAATCTGAATGTGTGTTTACTGGCACAAATACACACGTTCCGAGTGCATGTCACTTGAATCCTTGCGTACCTTATGTAGCCTACTGTATGTTAAAATCTTCCATAAAGTGCGTTCTCATCGCCTGTTAAAGCACATTGGACATTTTCTGTAACATTATGCACGTCAACGCGTGTTTATTGGAATAACAGGGGAAAATATAACTTGTAAATAACATACCTCCACTCGTTGTACCCCATTGTAGAAAAAAGCAATTTCGGTCCAAACCATTTGAGTGAGGCGAACAATGACAAGCTTTCCATTATATTCCCACTCGACAGGTGCTTGCACGTGACACAAAGCTCACTGGACACATTTATTTATCCTCCCGGCTTTTTTGATAGTTTTGAAGTAATGTGAATATTTCCAGCTGTTAAAATGTAGGCTATGAATTCTTCCATTTTGCTAACTTCCAATCTGCATAACTCTGCGCATTACAATTTTAAGTGCAAGATCTCTCCTCTTTTTTGACTGGCGTGGAAGCGCACTAATGAAATACGGATTAAAAAACAAAACAACAACGGATCGACAACAAAATAAATTATTAAATTGAGTTCTAAAACAGAAAAGGTGATAATATAACGTAAAATATAACGTAAATGTAACTAATTTTCTCGTTATAAATGTAACTAGTAACTAATCACTTGAATTTTGAAAGTAGCGCGTTAGGTTACTTTTTTCCAAAAAAGTGGTCTGACTAGTTACTTAGTAACGCGTTATACCCAACACTGACTACACGGACACTTAACTTCAAAGTCCGTGGCATTTCCACGGAATGTCCGACAATTCCGTGAAACTGCCACGGATTTAGAAGTTAAGGATCCGTGGCAGTTTCACAGAATTGCATGATGACGTAGCAGGTATGTATGCTGTGCGCCGTAGAGGATGGTCGCATGGACAATGGCTCTGTTCACTCTACCCAGGTTTTGGCTTATTACTGTTTTGTTAGTTTTTATTTCTGTACATTCTGCACTGTCGCTCATACAGTATGATCGACTAGCACTTTTGGACATTTGCAATTCACTGGATACAGGTTATTTTTCCACTTACCGGAGCGATTGCTGCGACTCCACTTTCCTACCGTCAACTTGTTTACTCATACGCAGGCGGCGAAGGAGAAAGAAGAGGGGCAAACGTGCTGGTATTCTGTGCAGATCTCGGACAAGATACTGCAGTCCACCGTTACCGAGCATTTTACTTGCAAATGTTCAATCACTGGACAATAAAATGGACGAACTTCACGCTCAGATTAACTTCCAGCGGGACATTGCCAACTGCTGCGTGCTAGCGTTCACTGAGACCTGGCTGGATCCCACTATCCCGGACACGGCTGTTACACCAGCTGGTTTTTCCATCTACCGGCAGGACAGAACCTCGGAGTCAGGTAAACGAAGAGGCATAGGGGTCTGCATTATGGTTAACTCCCGCTGGGGCTTGGATGCTGCAGTTATTTCAACACACTGCTTACCGGACCTGGAGCTACTAACTGTAAACATACGCCCCTTTTATTTCCCCTGGGAGTTTTTGTCCGCTATAATCACAGCAGTCTACATACCCCCGCAGGCAGATAAGGCGCGCGCGCTTGAGGAAATATATGGAATAATAAGTGGCCTGGAGGACGCTCACCCTAAGTCTGTTTTTATTGTTGTTGGAGACTTTAACAGGACAAACATGAAAAAAATGCTGCCCAAATTCCACCAGCACATTTCTTTTCACACTCGGGATGACCAAACTCTTGACCATTGTTATTCAACAATCCGTAACAGCTTCAAACCCATCCCCCGCCCTGCCTTTGGAAAGGCAGATCAAATCTCCATTCTTCTCCTCCCAATCTACAGGCAACGTCTGAAACAGGAAAAAACGGTTTTTCGAGCAGTCCAAAAATGAGTGATCAATCCATCATTACTCTCCAAGACTGCTTTGAAACCAAAGACTGGGACATGTTCCGTACTGCAGCTGGCGACAACATTGATGAATACACTGACTCTGTCACAGCATTCATCACCAAGTGCATAGATGATGGCGTTCCACGGGTCAATGTTAAGACCTTCCCCAATCAAAAGCCCTGGGTTAACGGTAATGTCCGTGCCAAGCTCGCAGCACGGTCCTCTGCCTATAACTCTGGGGACCTGGAGGCTCTGAGGAGGGCCCGATATGACCTATGGAAGGCCATCAGAGATGTTAAAAGAGGTTATAGGGACAAATTGGAGTCAAACTAC
Organism: Umbra pygmaea; assembly: GCA_016801145.1. Lineage (NCBI taxonomy): Eukaryota > Metazoa > Chordata > Actinopteri > Esociformes > Umbridae > Umbra > Umbra pygmaea. Next base: position 3,697 of record JACXGM010032666.1, on the reverse strand, counting down.
AACAGCTCAGACCCAAGGCGCATGTGGTGTGGACTGCGGCAGATAACGGAGTACAAAGGGAGAAATAGCTGTGATGCCAATCCCCCCGCCTCGCTCCCCGACAATCTCAACACCTTCTTTGCACGGTTTGAGGTGGCCAACATCACTCCTGAGAAGCTAGCTGAGAACCCAGATGACTGCACTCTGTCCCTGGACATGGCTGATGTAAGGAGAGCTTTTAAAAGAGTAAACCCACGGAAGTCTGCAGGGGCAGATGGCATTCCAGGCCATGTTCTAAGAGGATACGCTGACCAGCTAGCGGAGGTATTCACCCCCATATTCAACCTCTCCCTAACCCAGTCTGTAGTTCCCTCCTACTTCAAGCAGGCCACCATTGTCCCGGTTCCAAAGAAACCTACCATCAGCTGCCTAAATGACTACCGCCCAGTAGCACTGACCTCCATCATCATGAAGTGCTTCGAGCGGCTGGTCAGAACCCACATCTGCGCCACCCTTCCGGACACCTTGGACCCCCTACAATTTGCATACTGCCCCAACAGATCTACAGACGATGCCATCGCACTAACGGCACACACTCCCCTCTCCCATCTGGAAAAAGGGAATACATACGTGAGGATGCTATTTGTGGACTACAGCTCAGCATTCAACACTATTGTTCCTGCTAAGCTCATTCCCAAGCTCAGGACCCTGGGTTTTAACACCTCCCTGTGCACCTGGATCCTGGACTTCCTAACGAGCAGACCCCAGATGGTGAGAATGGGCAACCTCACCTCCTCCGCACTGACCCTGAGCACCGGAGCCCCACAGGGCTGCGTACTCAGTCCCCTCTTGTACGCCCTGTTCACATATGATTGTGTGGCCACACGCAGTTCTAACATCATCATAAAGTTTGCTGATGACACAACCATCCTAGGTCTCATCTCCGACAATGATGAAACCGCTTACAGAGAGGAGGTAAATGCCTTGGCTACCTGGTGCCAGAGCAACAACCTCTCTCTCAACGTCAGCAAGACTGAGGAGATGATAGTGGACTTCAGGAAACGGCAGAGGGAGGGTCTTGCCCCCATACACATCGATGGAGCTGAAGTCAAGAGTTCCAGAGTTCAAGTTCCTCGGTGTGTTCATCAGTGACAACCTCACATGGTCCCGTCAGACAAGCTCGGCAATAAAAACTGCCCAAAAGCGCCTATACTTCCTGAGGAGACTCAAGAAGTTTGGCATGTCTGCCAGGATTTTAATAAACTTCTACACGTGCACCAATGAAAGCATCCTTTCAGGTTGCATTATAGCATGGTACGGCAGCTGCTCCGCTGCTGATCGTGAGGCCCTTCAGAGGGTGGTGAAGTCAGCGGAGCGCATCATAGGCTGCTGTCTCCCCTCTGTGCAAGGCATCTACCACAAGCGATGCCTGAGGAAAACACAGAACATTCTAAGAGACCACAGCCATCCAGGCCGTGACCTTTTCTCACTGCTGCCATCTGGTAGACGTTACCGGAGCATCAAGGCACGGACTACCAGATTAAAAATTCTTTCCGCAGGCCATTCGGCTGCTCAACATGGAACATTGATCACAAATCACAAAACAAAACAAATCATTTCTTGAGCCCTGGCATTCTCTGATCACTTTATCCACTCTACATCTGATGTAGCAGAATTCAATGCACCTTTAAAAGTAATTTTCCATGCCATATTCATAATATTTATTACTTCTGCTGTCGTACACTCTCCGGACCACTGCTCAGTACATAGTGTATTGCTGTTATTATTATTATTATTATTATAGTTTTAAAAATTCTTTATATTGTATATAACCTTTTAAAAGCCCTCTGTGTAGATGTGTCCAGCCTTGTCAATAGAATTTCTCTGCATAGGATGATGTGATGTTATCTGATGTATATGACAAATAAATAGCTTTGACTTTTTTTGACTTTGAGAGTGTAAATAGCATAGATTTTGCAGGTTGGCAAGTTCGGGATGGTGGGCGGGCGTAAAAACATGCGACTAACATACCAAAGATTGCGACTTCAAATCCAGGCGGATACATGTATTCTGTTTTCTATTCCAACGCGATGCAGACGTTTTGCAAACGTGCTTTTTTATCATTTTTTACTCCCTAAATACAAGTTACATCGAGTTAACAGCAAGGATTCTGAGTGGTTAAGGTTAGGTTAGGGGTTTGGGAAAGGCTTAAATCGAATTAACAGCAAGGTTTCTGAGTGGTTAAGGTTAGGGGTTTGGGAAAGGCTTACATGGAGTTAACAGCAAGGTCTCACTGTGCGCCAATCGCGGACTTTTCCGTGAAACTGCCACGGATTTTAATCTGTGTTCATTTCACAGAATTTTCGGCCATTCTGTGGAACTGTCACTGATTCTGATGGTCATACTCCGTGGCAGTTTCACGGATTTCTTAGAGATCAGGCTGGTCAATAGCACCAATTACATTTGGGAAACCGGACATAGCTGCAAATTGCGCTTATATGGTTTGCCTGTTCACCCGCAGTGTAAGGAAACTTTATGTAATCATGCGACACACCAAGTACACCTATTAACACGTCTGGCATAACCCGGCTAAGGGTTGGCTGTGAAATCCCAGATCAATAGAGACCAGAGGTCCGACAGGACGCCCCGAGGAAATCGTAACCGGCTTATAAGCCACTGATCAGCTACAGATGTCGGTATTCATGTAATTGTAAATGGGATTATGCGCAAATGGAATTAATTCCAGCTTTCAAAATGGTTAAGACATCCGTCAAAATGGAACAATTGATGGATGGAAATGAAACGGACTAACGGCGTATACATGAACATGATTCCGTAGCTGATGAGATTTATGAACACAACTTTCCCCAGTGGACAATGAAGACATCTATCTAATCTAATGTATGTCTCCTCCGCCAGACGGACGCATCGACAAGGATATATTTTAAACGTGATTTTGTTTACCGTATTATTTATGAGGATGAATTACATAACATGCCAATATAATTACAGAACATGTTTGAGTGTTCTTTTTGCAAATATGTCTTTGTTTGCATTTAAGTTGGCTACAATCTTGTTTTATTTCATTTGTATTCCACCACAGGCTGTTGATTGTAAGAATGGCTTTGTGAAATGTTCATATTATTAATGAGGCAGTATTTCGATTTCGTTTAGCTACACAACGGTCTGCAGTTTCAGACAGCTTCACGTGTTTCACACATCTGCCGGCAGTTTCGCCATTTCTCATTTCACCCGTTTTTGTGCGTACGCATGGGTCAGGGTTCCCGTGAAGGACCGCACATTTTCCCGTCAAGTTATCTTTTTATAAATCCCAATTATTGCGTAGTGTCACAATGTCCATAGTCTTTGTGCCTGTTCTGTGTCACTTCATGCTGGTTTCTCCTTTGTGTGTTTTTTTTTGGTTTTGGTTTCCCGCTCTTTGTGTCACATGATCCCATCACATGTTTTTTTAAGCCTATCAGTGCTGTTGTTTAGTCCACACCTGCACCTCCTTCCCTTGTTAGTACGGTATTTAGTTCTGAGTGTTTGTGAGTCCTGTGTGGTTCTTTGTTCCTGTCCAGGTATGTGGTTGTTCTTTGTAGTAGTTGTCTTTAGTCTTTTCATATGTTTTGTGTAAAGTGTTTCTTGTGTTGTAGGTCATGTTTGTATAGAGTCTGGTCTTGTGTTTATGTAATGTTGTTCTTGTTTAGTATATTTC
>JACXGM010032665.1:0-12555 GCA_016801145.1 Umbra pygmaea | reverse complement strand
AGTTTATCAATGAAAGTGTGACTGAATAAGTGTGAGTTTATCAATGTAAGTGTGACTGAATACGTGTAAGTTTATCAATCTAATTGTGACTGAATACGTGTGAGTTTATCAGTAAGTGTGACGGAATAAGTGTGGGTTTAACAGTGTAAGTGTGACTGAATAAGTGTGAGTTTATCAATGAAAGTGTGACTGAATAAGTGTGAGTTTATCAGTGTCAGTGTGACTGAATAAGTGTGGGTTTATCAGTGTAAGTGTGACTGAATAAGTGGGTTTATCAGTGTAAGTGTGACTGAATAAGTGTGAGTTTATCAGTGTGACTGAATAAGTGTGTTCCTCACCTTCCACTCAGAGAGGAGCAGTAAGGGATGACGTGGATCCCCAGTGGCCCTTTCTCCCCAGAGACCTCCACTGTCTTGGTCAGAGGGCTGCAGAGATAGAACAGGTAGTAAGAAAACGACACATACACGGTAACATCCAAACACAAATAAATTTATACCCAATACGTTCCCAGGGTTTGTCCTGTCTTTACATTTAGTTTACAAGTTAGTCATTTAGCTAGAGGACACTTATCCAAAGCAACTTACAGTAAGCACAGGAACATCCACTGGACAAAGTGCCTTGCTCAATGTCACAACAACATTAGGCCCACTCAGGAATTAAAATGGTAAAATTCCAATCAGAATTATGACACACTAACCACTGAACCACCAGACAATATTTACCTTTTACCAGCCATAGTAACACAAACACCCCCACCCACGCAGCCAGAATCACACAGTCACACCCCCCCCCCCCGAGACCAAGGTGAGTTAAGTGAAATTATCATGGTCTAGCTGTGCTTGGGCGAGTGAGATCTGCCCTGTATAAACACGGTCTGGAGGCAGCTGGAGCCACGCTGTGTGATGCTGGGTTTAGAGGCTTGGTTGTCAGACTTGATATGTGTCAGGCGCTGGGGCAGACCACCCTAGTAAAAATGGCACCCTTTTCCCTATATTCGGCACTACTTTAGCCCCTGACCCATTTAAAATGAATGTAGCATGTGGAGAGGCACAATTTTGGACTGTTCCGTAGATTGTGTACACATTCTTTAACTCACTGCACGCACACATGTGCGGGTGCACAACAGGAGGGTAAGGATTCTCTAGAAGAAACTGTGCAGGTTTAGATACACGTCACTGACTTGACCAGGGGATTGAGCTTATACTACATCTGGCTGCCCTCACACTCTGGTATGACACACACCCACACACTGACCCCTGAGATGACCTGCTGGCCAGCTGACTATCTGGCACTGGGCTCATTAGGGCAGTGTAATTGGCTGTGTGGCTCTGGGCTACCAACGCAGGAGAACTGACTGTCACTCACTCACAGAAGGGGAGAGAGAAGGGGAGAGTGAGTGCGTGAGTGCGTGAGTGCGTGAGTGCGTGAGTGCGTGAGTGCGTGAGTGCGTGAGTGCGAGCGATATAGAGCGAGAGAGAGCGAGAGCGAGCGAGAGCGAGCGAGAGCGAGAGAGAGCGAGAGAGAGCGAGAGAGAGCGAGAGAGAGCGAGAGAGAGCGAGAGAGAGCGAGAGAGAGCGAGAGAATTTCCATTTTTTTCTGATTAGGACTGGACATGTTAAGTGCTGTATGCAAAACATGGGAACATCCCAAAAAATCACTTCCTGGCAATTTCATTTGCAAATATGTGAAGTCATTTTTGATCAAATTTAAATAAACTGTTCACATGAAATGGACAAACCTTGAGAGAACCACGGAGACAGTAAAACATCTACACACACACAAAACACACACACACAAAATGCAAACACTATCCCACTCCGTCCATTTTCCATTTTCCACTTCAGATCCATTTGTCGTTTCCTGGGGGCTACATTAATAGACAAACAAATTAGCTTCCAGCTAGGTCTGCCAACCAGATGACACCATGCGAGTATTTGTGTGCGAGAGGCAGAAAAGATGAGCATGAGAGAGAAGGTGTGTGTACCAGATTTTTCAAACAATTGTATAATAAGACTCATTGAAGTTAGTAGATGCATATTTATAATTTAAATGTGCATTATGGATGCATGTTTGCATTTTTTCATTGGCTTAAGAGTAGCCTGATCACATGGTTGTGCAGTCAGGATAATAGGCTGAGGATGTGTGCAAGAATGAATGTCATTCAGAGGTTGTGCACAGTACAATCAGTGTTTGCAGTGTGTGTGTCATTCTAACTTTGGTTAATGTGCACATTGTCACTGTGACTAAAGAGTCCTCTCTGCAGCTCTACAGAAAATACAAAGCTAAAGCTAAGATACACAGGATCATTTACTGTTGTGGCAAAAAAAGGTCTGAGAAAGCCACAAGTATTAGTCTATACAAAGTTTGCTGCTTCAGTGTTCTTAGATTTTTTGTCAATAGTCCTATGGTATACTGAAGTAAAATTACAAAAGGCTTTTATTGACAATTACATTTAGTTTATACAAAGAGTCAATATTTGCAGTGTTGACCCTTCTTTTTCAAGACCTCTGCAATCATCCCTGGCATGCTGTCAATTAACTTCTTGGCCACCTCCTGACTGATGGCAGGCCATCCTTACATGATCAATGCTTGGAGTTTGTCAGAATTTGTAGGTTTTTGTTTGTCCACCCGCCTCTTGAGGATCAACGACAAGTTCTCAATGGGATTAATGTCTAGTCCCCGGGCCACTAAGTTATCACTTCTGCCTTATGGCAAGGTGCTCCATTATGCTGGAAAAGGCATTGGTCAACACTTAACTGTTCTTGGATGGTTGGGAGAATTTGCTCTCAGAGGATGTGTTGGTACCATTTTTTTTTCATGGCTGTGTTCTTAAGCAAATTTTTGAGTGAGCCCACTCTCTTTGCTGAAAAGCAACTCCATACATGAATGGCCTCAGGATGCTTTAATGTTGGCATGACACAGGACTGATGGTAGTGCTCACCTTGGCTTCTCCGGACAGAGGATTCATCAGAGAAAATGATTTTACCCTAGTCCTCAGCAGTCCAATCCCTGTAACTTTTGTAGAATATCAGTCTGTCCCTATTGCTTTTCCTGGAGAGAAGTGGCTGTTTACACCAGGCCTTCCTCTAAAAGTCTTCAACTCTCTGTGTGTGCAGATTATCTCACACCGCCTGCTGCCATTCCTGAGCAAGCTCTGCACTGGTGGTGCCCTGATCCCACAGCTGAATCAACTTTAGGAGACGGTCCTGGCACTTGCTGGACTTTGAGCGCCCTGGCGCCTTCCTCACAACAATTGAACCTCTCTCCTTGAAGTTCTTGATGATCAGATAAATGGTTGATTTAGGTGCAATCTTACTAGCAGCAACATCCTTGCCTGTAAAGCCCTTTTGTGCAAATCAATTATGACAGCACGTTTCCTTGCAGTTAACCATGGTTGACAGAGGAAGAACAACGATTTCAAGCACCACCCTCATTTTAAAGCTTTCAGTCTGTTATTCTAACTCAATCAGCATTTTGGAGTGATCTCCAGCCTTGTTCTCGTCAACACTCTCACCTGTGTTAACCAGACAATCACTGACATGATGGCAGCTGGTCCATTTGTGACAGGGCTGAAATGCAGTGGAAATGTTTATTTTTTGGATTACGTTCATTTTCATGGCAAAGAGTTTGCAGTTCACTCTTCATGACATTCTGGAGTATTTGCAAATTGCCGTCATCAACACTGAGGCAGCAGACTTTGTGAAAATGAATATTTGTCATTCTCAAAAAGTTTGACCACGACTGTATTTTTTACTTTTATTCATACTGCTGAACCAGTCCTGTAAAGGTCAAGAAGGATAACTACAGTGTAGCCTTTTTGAATGTTGTGCGTTTGTGTTTGTTTATTTGTGTTGCCAGTTCTTTGAAGGATGCAGGTAAATGGAGGGAAGTCATTCGCCCATGCATTTAACATAATGCTGGACTTGTCTGCTGGTCATTCTCAGAACTCCTCCCCAGTAATTATTATACTGTAGACTAATGACTGTCGTAATGAGGCTCATACATAAACCATGTCCCTGGGCAGGCAGGCAATACAGACACAAACAATATACAAACACACAAATGTACAAAAAAATTCATGCATTTGCGTAAAAATCCACTAGCACACATAACAACAACATTCACGCACACAAACAAACATGCACACAAAGGCACACGCACACACAAAAACAGACACGCACATACACAGACACACACATACACACCCACACAAACAAACATGCTCACAAAACAAACATATACACACATGTGCACACACACTCACACACAAACATATACACAAAAACATATTCAACCGGTTTCACGGTATGACGGTATTTCTTTTTTCATGCAAAATCAGGTATTCCCTGCATTTTCTACAGTTTGAGAGAGGAATAATTGCAGTAGATTGAGTTAGGATGGTCTATTTTACTGTCATGATGAGTGAATATTGTAGAGTAATTCCACACTATTAGCCTACTGTATTTTAGCGAATGTACTTTGCGTGATATGCACGTTTTTACAAACGGTTCGGAGGCGCACTATATAGAAAGTTTTTTACACAATAACTGCAGTCATTATTTTTGTTCTGTACTGTTGTTTTAGACCAGCTTTTCCTAAAGTGGGATACAAAATAAATTGTATTCTATATGTTATATCCTATGGAATGGCACATATTTTATATTCTCCTCACAGAGTTTCTCTCTTAACTCATCAGATCCAAATTTAAAATATACAGCAGAGATACCTAGAAAGGATATAGATAGGATTTTAGACATTGCCCTTTATAAAAACGTTGATATTTTGGAAACTATACCATCTCAACTCAAGTCGCAGAGTAAAACACTTTTACGAGCAGACAGTAATAATCATAGACACCTCATACAGAATATACCAGTTGGCCAAATCCTTAGACTTACAACGTAAATGCAGTTATGAATGCTGAAGTGTTTTATTACCTCAACACTAATACAAAATTCCAAATTTTATTAATTGTAGCATGGTGTTCACCCGCCCATTATATTATTTTTACGATGAAAGATTTGCTATATGCACAGCAGATTTAGTTTTGTACGTAAAATATAAATGTAGCTGTTTTAGAGACAAGATAATCATTTAAACTACTGTCACTTCATTAGTAATTTTATAGAGACCATAGGAATTCGAACAGTAGGAACTAACAAACTATCGGTTGTATGCTTTCACTGAAGACAGATGTATATAAATGTATCCAGAAAAACTATTCAAAGAAACGCGCTTGCAATGTAAAACTGCACAGATGTTTGCTTGACCGTGTTAACCATAGTGTCGTCAGTATAGTACAGCTATAATATGCTGATTGATGAAGACAGTAGAGTTCGTATCAACTAAACATTTGAATTTCATAAACTAATTCTATTTAAATTAAATGATACTGTATATAAGTGTTATAAACGATCTACATGATCCATTTAATAGGAACTACTTCATTTGTGGTGTACTAACATGGTAACAGTAAGAGGAATGGTGGGGGGTATGTTAATGTTAGACGATAACCTGCATGCCTCGCGACCATTTTCTTTCGCTAAAAATACTACTGAAAACATACATTTTCACAAATAAATGTTGGCAACAATTTTCTAAGTGCATTAAGGGCTCGGCCTTCGGCCTCATGGATTTCACTGCTGAGGTGTGCAGTTATTTTCTGGCAACGCACAGTCTGCCGTATGTTAATGCTTACTTATACAATGTTTTTTCCATTTTCGACCTGCGCCCGCACACTTCTATTATTCAAGTGAAAGAGATAAAAGTAGGGTGGATTTGAGGATTTTTTTCAATTTTAAAACAATTTAAAGAACTCCATGGCAAATGCCTTTGGATAATAATCAAACTGCTTTTTTAAAACTGTAATTTTTGGCGCTCTATGCTGAACATTTATCTGGACATTGTCGGTATGCTGTGACGCAGATTTGAACACCTCTCCGTAACAGTTAGGCAGCAGTTTTTCGAAGTGACTGGGTCAGGTTTGACCTGATGGTATAAGAATGAAGGAAATTCATTACTTATAATTACTTTCATTAAGATAAAGGTAGAGATTGTGTGTTCAGACATATAATGTAAATTAGTACATTTAACTAACTAATGTACTAATGTACGCTTTATCTTCATATCCCATAAACCAAACCCACTATGCATCTTGTCTTACAGTATACACTGTATTATTGTCTTTCTATCTGGGCACATTGAATACTACATCGAATTACTTTATTTCAAGATTCTGCAATCTTTCATTGGACAAATGGTGCTGGTTGTCCAGTGCTAATTGGGAATGTCACTGTGAAAGATCAGAGTGATTTCTCCCCAGTTTTTCCTCCCTAACTCATTTGTCAAGTCCAATTCCCCTTAAATTCATTAACCACACAACTGTGACTGAATTCAGAGGCATCCGATCAGCACACAAGAACTTGCATGAGAATGACATGGCAAAGTTCGAACGCCAATAGGGACACATTTGTGCTGATAGGCAGTGACCTAGACTACTGTGCCAACTGGGAGGTCCATTATTTTAGCAATATTAATGTCACAATAATGATCATTCTACAACTTGTAAACTAGTCTACAGTGGGTATAGAAAAGACTCACCCCCTGTAAAATAGACACAGTTTTTGTTTCATTCAGCCGTATGTACTCATAACATTCAGGTGAAAGATATAATACCAACTTCTCAGAAAAAATAAATTACAAATTAAAAAACAGAATCACTGAGTTGGAAAAAGAATCACCCCCTCCTACAAATGACTTGTAAACCCAACCAGGTGTAGTTAATCACCTTCTCAATAGCACACAAATCCAATTGACTTTCCACTGTGATTAGCTGTGGTCATTTTGATTAGCTCAGCATGAATCAAGCTTTTTCTGAAGCATTTCAGTCCTTGGTAGTGCAACTGAAGACAACAATCAACTACAGGTGGCAGGTCATTGTCCTAAGATCTACGGGAAGTTGTGGACAGGCACAAGTCAAGAGATGGATAAGAAAAAATTAAAAGGCTTTATCAGTGCCTAGAAGCACAGTGAAGTCCATTATTAAGAAGTTATTTGGTACAACACAGAACCTCCCTGGGTCATGAAAGAGGCAGGAGGATACTGTTCAGAGAGGCTACCAAGAGGCCTACAGCAACTCTGAAACAGTTGCAGGAATTCATGACAAAGAGTGGTCATTGTGTGCATGTGACAACAATATCACAATTTCTCCACAAATGTGGCTTGTATGGGAGGGTTGCAAGAAAAAAGCCTCACGAAAGGCCACATGCAGTCACGACTGAGCTTTGCCAAAACGCACCTTGACGATTCTAAGGCCACGTGGAAAAAGGTGTTATGGTCAGATGAGATTAAAATGGAATTGTGTGGCCTCAACGCCAAGCGATATGTCTGGTGAAAATCCAATACAGCTCACCATCTAAATAACACCATTCCTACAGTAAAGCATGGAGGTGGTAATATCATGTTATGGGGTTGTTTCTTTAGCAGCATGGACTGGCGCACTTGTCAGGATAGAAGGAAAAATTGATGGGGCAAAATACTGTCAAATTCTTGGGGAAAACCTGCTGCTCTCTGCCAGAAAGTTGTCAATGGGAAGAAGATTTACCTTCCAACATGACAATGACCCAAAGCACACAGCAAAACTGACCACACAGTGGTTGAAGGAGAAAAAAGGTGAATGTACTTGCATGGCCTAGTCAGAGCCCAGACTTAAACCCCATTGAAAATCTGTGGAATGACTTGAAGACAGCAGTCCACAAACAGTTACCATCATATTTAACTGAACTTGAGCAGTTCTGCAAAGAGTGGTCAGATATTGTAACGTCTAGATGTGCAAAGTTAATAGAGACATATCCCAACAGACTGAAGGCTGTAATTAAAGCAAAAGGTGGTTCAACATAATACTGACACAAGGGGGTGATCCTTTCTCCAACTCAGTGATTATGTTTATTTATTTAATTATTTTTAGTTATATCTTTCACTTGGATATTGTAAGTTGCACTGAGTAAATACAGCTGAAAAAAACAAAAACTGTGTCTGTCTTCATTTCAGGCTGCATAGCAACAAAATGTGATTATTTTACAGGGGGGTGATTCCCACTGTAACAGAGTTTAATACCAAGAGATTCACACCAGAAGCTTACAAAGTGTTTACCATTATGTTTGCAGTCATTTGTAGTACATTTTATTTTTCTTTCCCAATTTATCATGTCCAATTCATCCTGAACCTACCTTTTTGGCAACTCCTCAACAGGAGTCGTGGAGCAATCTCTCCAGCGACACCTCGTCCCCAGATCAGGTGCCTGTGGGTTCAATCGCGGAAGTATAGTTGGTGAACACAATCACCCTGTACATTAGGGGTCTCAAACTGGTTCGACAGATGGCCTAGTGTATGCTGGCTTTTGGTATTTCCTTTCAAATACAGCCCAACTATGACCTAGACTGCCAGGTGAGGGGAGGTCCTAATCAATAAGTGATCAACTCAATCAGTCAGGCACAAGGTAAAAGCGAAAACCTGCATACACTAGGCCCTATGTGGAACCGGGTTGAGACCCCTGCTGTACATGATTCGGAAAAAAAAGACGTTTTTTTAGCTAATTTAAATAGTAGTAGCTCATGTTAGCTAACCAGTAAGCATTGCTTTGCCCTGGTTATAGCTTAGTCTACCATTTCACTAGATAAAACCAGCTGATATAAAATGTAGTACTAAACATCAGCTATTTGTCAGTAGCATTAGTTAATTCCCTTTTACTCTCAGACATAAAGTTCTATAGGCTTAAAAATTATTATTATTAAAAATTTTCTCCTCTCTCAATTCCCTCTAATTCCCTTTTCGGCAGCGCTGCAGCTCCTTGAGCAAATCTGTGGGATGGCAAAGAGTGCGCACATGGTTCATCCAAACATATGTTGCCCAGCCACCGATTCTTTGTGCACTGCTCATCCAACACGGAAGCCTTTAGTCAGATCATGCATGGGATGATAACGTTCACCGACTATACCTCCTTGATTGAATTTACACATGGCCGATCTGAACACAAGGACTTGCGGGAGAGCAATGTGGCAGGATAGATAATCTGATTTATCTAACCCAAACCCCAGGCAGCGCTATGTTAATTTGCTCTGCTTTGTGCAGGAGGCCCGGGGAAAGTGAGAGAACCCATTGTCAGGCTCGAACCTGTGACTATCATGACACAGACTGTCGTGCAATGCAGCGACTTAAGACTAGTTCACACTACAGGATTTTAAGCCTGATTTAAGCCAGATTTGCAAGTTACCAAGCTCGCCGGCAGGTCGGGATGTAATCACGTGCAAATCTGCGGGTGATCCGCACTCACCAATCTTTGCGTGAAATACTAAACGATGCATCAAAAACGCTCGCTGACACCTCGCCAATGCCTCGCCGATGCCAGACAAAATCTAGCATGCTAAATATATCTGGAGCTGTCGGCCGAATCGATAGCCTGTCGTGTCAGGTGTTGCGACAAGCATCAGCCAATGAGAGAGAAAGGCATGAGGTCACCAAACAAAAAACAGCTGCAGCACGAGCAATGGCTTCAAGAAAAGTTTGGACCCAAGAAATGGAGCCAAATTTCATTTTTTGGGGTTCTGAACAGTTTAGTGCAGAAACAACTTGCACCGCAAATTTTGTCCCAGCATCCATTTTCAAATAGACAACTCCTGTTTCGCATCATTTCCCATTCCACTTCTCGCGTGTGTTTGTGACAAAACGTGGTTTGGGGACCAAATAGAGTCCTTGGGTGACTGAGTTGTTGTCAACAATCTGGCAGACCCAAAGCCACAAGAGAATTAGAAGACAAGTTCCTGAGCCTAACTAACAAGTTACGTGGCTCACAAAACATCACAGCTTAACACTGGTCAAAGTAAGCAGGTCTCCGCTTTAACTGTGAAGATGTCAAGCTGCAGTTTTGACAGGTTGAGTGGCATTAAGAAAGCTAAGATGTACAATTTTAAAAAAGAGGCTTGCCTGGGTCATGTCTGTGTAATTGTGAAGACTAAAAAGGTCTTAAGGACTGATTAATCAAAATGTTAAATCTTTGGCTCATCAAGCAGAGTTTTTGTAAGCTGTTGAGAAATAGAAAGGATGGTGTGTGACACCAACTGTCAAGGAGGAGAAAGCATTATGGTCTGGAGCTCTTGCTGCATCCAGATGTGGCAACTTACCCTAAAGCTACAAAACAGCCATCAATAATCCAGCATTGCCATCAAACATCTGCCGTTAAGGAACGCTCACTTTAAAATCAATTATACCTGCTATACTACTCACGTTGCCTCACGTCCAATGTCAGCATCCAAGCTTCAAGAAATGCTGAGGTTCAATTCTTGATGGCTGATGCGCACTTTCATGACGTGCACAGTCTTGAATGAAAATAATGATAAATAAATTGTTTTTTAGGGGCAGATCAGGTACAATGAGTCATGAAAAATTGTCCAAATCATAGTAACTCACAAACATCCAATTTGGTTAAAAAAATACAAATTTAAAAACATATTTTTCAGTAGAAGTGAAGAGATTTGTCAGAAGATTTTCCAGAGTGACGTTTTTTGGGAGAAGTGCAAGTCATTAGTTGACACCAATGTCTATATGGTAAAAGGTGGATGATGAAAGACTCAATTGAAGTGGATAACAATATTTTGATTGCCCCAAATCACTCCCTTTAACCACCATCCTGAAATGAGCATGAGACAAGATTGGCTGCATCATTTAACTTACAGGTGAATTAAATGTAGTCGACTGCATTAATCATAACACTCAATGTGAATAGACAAGCATCTGATAATTTACTGACATTGGTAAGTGTTGTAGATTCAGACAATTTACAAATAAAGTTTAAAAACTTATTTCAGAGCAATAGTCTTTCATAAGGTTATGGATTTTTCATAGTGCTGTCTCGCCTGTCTGCTATCCAAACAACTCGTTCTTTGTAGCAGGTACAAAGTCAAAATGATGGGACGCGTGTAGTGTATTTAAGCCATTAAAAAGAGTGGCACCCTGTACGAAAAAGAACATCACAGAATTTTGCAGCGCCATGCAACTACATTTAGTGTGTGCCTGATTGGTCAGGGATTCATTGTTCAGCAAGATAATGGTCCTAAAAATACCTCCAGGCTATGTCAGAACTACTTTAGAAGAAAAGAACAAAACAGTTGCCTTCAAATCATAGACTGTCCAGCACATCAAACTGGTCTGGATTTAACTGAGCGGTGAAAGCAAAGCGACCTACAAGTGCAAATACTTGATTTCCATTGTAGAAAGAATGCAAAGACATCTGCAAATGTTAGCTATATTGATTTATCAAATATTTCTGAATCAAATACTTAACATTTTGTTAAACAAAATAATTCTGATATTTTTTCTATTTTTTATTCTCTGCTTCAATTCCAGAGTCCAATGGGACATTAAACCTTGTACATTCCAATAAAAACTGGAACACTTGAGTTATTATACAAATTCTGACCCCTAGTGTACTTCTCTGACCTAGCTCAAAGGCACCCAGTCTGTACACAAAGAGTCACTGGAGAGCAAATTGGCAAGGTCCGACTTTCTATTCCCCTACATCGCTGTAAACATTTGCACCACCCCATGATTGGGCTCCGGGCATATTTGGAAATGCCATGACCAAGATGAAACCTGGGCCACCGTGACATAGTTGTGATTAGGATTTTGTATTTTTGGCTATTTCTAGGTGTAATTAAGTATATTTCCTGTTTTCCTATGTTTGTAAAATAAACATAACCTTCCTGTGAATATGACTCATGGAGAACATACCTGCATCCCAGAGACACTGGCGTGCACACACACACACACACACACACACACACACAAAACGCTCACAAGCACACCCAGCCCCCCACCTCTTTCTCTTTCCCAGCTACCAATTGACATTCATGAAAACAAACGTTGGCACAAACACGCTCATCAGAGGAGGCCTGAGCTTGTTAGCGGCAGGCTTGTAATTCATGTAGGCTACAGTCCCTGTCTCCCTTCTTAGCATCCCACGAGCACAAAAACAAACATTCATTTCTCTGAGTTGGTGTAGGGGGGGGCGGCGATGAAAAGAGTAACGAGACGAAAGACTGATGGAACACCCGGCCTTAAGTCGACTCGCCGTAGATCAAGCCAGAGACCGCAGAATCTCCTCCCTAACGAACCGTCGCCGACTCAGTTTAAGAAGACAAACAACTGATGGGCGATGCGGAACCATCGGCGCCTTTCGTGTGTTGTTATCTCACGCTGGTTAGCTAGGGGCGTGTTCCTGCGTTACAATGTAAATCTCTTTGAGCTACAGATGTCCTAATCCGTTCTTTGAAGAAGAGAAAAACATTGGCATGCAGACGGTCCGTGGGTCACTGTGGGCCATTAAATATCATTTCATATCGTTTAGGCTGTTTTACATGGCCCCCTGGGACTCACTACAGGAAGTGGAGATTCTCTCACAAGCACACACACACACACACACACACACACACACACACACACACACACACACACACACACACACACACACACACACACACACACACACACACACACACACAC
>JACXGM010032664.1:0-12553 GCA_016801145.1 Umbra pygmaea | reverse complement strand
TAGATCAGGGCTATATACTGTGTATAGTGTCAGTGTTATGTTATATAGATCAGTGCTATATACTGTGTATAGTGTCAGTGTTATGTTATATAGATCAGGGCTATATACTGTGTATAGTGTCAGTGTTATGTTATATAGATCAGTGCTATATACTGTGTATAGTGTCAGTGTTATGTTATATAGATCAGGGCTATATACTTTCTCCAAGCGCCTTGCTCTCCAGGGCTCATCACTGTATACAGCGCATCAGGATGACAACTCAACACACAGACGTGCGATGTGCAAAGCAACAACATCAAAGTGCAGCCAGTGTAAATCCTGAGGAAAGGATTTGGAGACCCAGGCACGCCTCTTTCCCACAGATGTGGCCCATTAACGCTGATGAGTAGCCCTATAAGAACAGCACTTTGTCCGTTTCGTCCGACTAACATTGTGCGGTTGTGTCTCTGTTTCCCGACTCAGATGCTTAAGAGGATTAAGATTCAGGGAGAGACGTCCCTGCCACACGAGAAGCCGTATCCAACAAAGAGGAAGGAGCGGAAATTAAAGTTCGGACCCAACCCAGCCCTGATGCATATAGATGGCTTTGTTTTGTTTTCCTGCTCGGTTTGTCGGCAAGTTGGCCTTATTAAACCCTGTTTCAGCGGACATACGCATTTAACCTGCCTGGTGTCTGCGCTGTTCCCATTACAATAGATATATTAAATTCATAACTGACTGCTGGTATTAGCTTTGTGTGTTGACGTACACGCACTTGATATAATCTTTGATGTCATGCCATTTGAATCCTCTCACGAGATGAATAACAGGTGCTAATGTTCTTAAATTTATTAGGTATTTTCTAATTACCGAAATGTTTACGAGTTAATCAGGGGTAGTCTTTAAATAACATGTGACGATGAGGCAGTAAAACACTTTCAGAACACACACACACGCCCACATCCACACTCACACATACACACAGTATAATAACATCTTGAATCATCGTCTACAGAGAACGGGTTTCATGTCGACCTAGGCAGAAAACATGTGAGCCCTGACCGCCTGTCAGTGGTGAGATGTCATCTCAGCCATTCTCTCCAGGCGTTATCTGCATGGCGTCCCACGTTTGTCACCGCATAAATACACAAATATCAATTTCATCATATATCACGAGGAAAGGAAGAAAAACTGTCTCTTTTATAAGAAGCAAAACTCAAAAATTGTTAAAGGCTTTTAATAAAAAACTTGAATACAAAATTGTAATTAGGCTCAATTTGTAGTGTACACATATATATTTTTTTCATTATTATTATAATTATGTTACGCTGGTGTAATCTGACTGTGGATGAATCTAGTTGCCTAGCCCTGCAGTGGAGAATAGCTGTTGAGTTTCAGTGAGAATAGCGATGGAGTTTAAATTACGCCATGTAATTTGCATGCTTCCTTCCTGCTAGAGTGAGCATGTCAATCACAAATAATTACATCTCAACGAATTACAGATGTAGGCCAAAAGGGACAGCAAGCAAGGGAATTAACTGAGCATATTACTACAACTAACCACATTCCCAATGTTACTGCTATGATGAACTTGTAACAACAGAGACCATTTTAAATTAAAGGCTGTGCATGTACAGTAGGCCTCCACACACACAGTTTGAATGAGTCACAGAGGGAGAGAGCAGAAAGTCATCCCCTTATCTACCGTGTAAGCACCGACATGCCAGATGTCTTCAACAACATTTTGGTGCATTTAAACCTGCTGTTCAATACTTCAGGTGAGTCACATTTCCCTACTGTGCATCAGTAGCATACAGCTCTAGACTACTTAATTAAGTAAACGGGCGAGAAGCTCGTTTGCAACAGCAGGCAATTGATCTGTCATTTTGACCGCTTCCAGTCTACACTTTGGGAAAAAAGGGTTTCAAAACGGTTCTTTGACTGTCCACATAGGATAACTTCTTTATAGTCCCCAGAAGAACCATTTTTGTTCTAACCCATTTGGGGTCCATGTAGAATCCTCAGTGGAAAGAGTTAAACATTTAACCAAAAAGGGTTACCAAAGGGTCCTCACCGAATCCAAAAATGGCTTTAATGGGAACCATAAAAGAGCTCTCTTCATTTTAATGATCAAAAAGTAATAAAAAATGCCACACTCTCACTGGATCTTTACCTCAGCACCAAACACTCACTGGATCTTTATCTCAGCACCAAACACTCACTGGATCTTTACCTCAGCACCAAACACTCACTGGATCTTTACCTCAGCACCAAACACTCACTGGATCTTTACCTCAGCACCAAACACTCACTGAATCTTTACCTCAGCACCAAACAGACTCACTAGATCTTTACCTCAGCACCAAACAGACTCACTAGATCTTTACCTCAGCACAAAAACTCTCCCTGGATCTTTACCTCAGCACCAAAAACTCTCACTGGATCTTTACCTCAGAACCAAGTACTCTCCCTGGATCTTTACCTCAGCACCAAACACTCACTGAATCTTTACCTCAGCACCAAACAGACTCACTAGATCTTTACCTCAGCACCAAACAGACTGACTAGATCTTTACCTCAGCACCAAACAGACTCACTAGATCTTTACCTCAGCACCAAAAACTCTCCCTGGATCTTTACCTCAGCACCAAAAACTCTCACTGGATCTCTACCTCAGAACCAAGTACTCTCCCTAGATCTTTACCTCAGCACCAAACACTCACTGGATCTTTACATCAGCACCAAACATGCACTGGATCTTTACCTCAGCACCAAACACACTCACTGGATCTTTACCTCAGCACCATACATTCACACTGGATCTTTATCTCAGAACAAAGTACTCTCCCTGGATCTTTACCTCAGCACCAAAAACTCTGGGTGTTTGCTTCAGAAATACCCTGGCCCCTCCTTCTCACACTCACTCTCTCACACTCTGACAGTGAAGTAGCTAGCCTGTGCAAACTGCCGTGTCATTAGCTAAGAAGTGTAACCTGTTGTGGCATTAGCATCTTTATATAGTTAGTGTTAACTGTTGTGGAACCAGCATGTATTAGCTAAAGCATTGAAGCCTCAGGGACTGTAGTAAGGGTTTGCGTTGAGCAGTTGGACCGAGTTCAAGACTAGCATTGTGTCTCAGCATTTCTTTTGACTTCAAGCTGCTGGACGAAGCTGCTGGGATACTAAATCCAGAACTTAAAAAATTCCTGGCCATTTCTCCATTCCTCATCTCTGCACATACAATTCCTCCCAGCTTGCCCATTAAAATGGCAGTAGGCATCTCTGCAGGGTAGCAGGTCTGGTAGAGAGAAGTAGAACAGTCCTGCATCCTCCCCCTGTTCATCTGACTCCCTTACCCTCTCCCTCCTTTGATCAGAGGACAGCTTGCCTCAACTGTCTTCTCCACACCCAGAATAATCCCATTAACTGGAGGAGCGGTGAGACTTCCTACAATCAATTACAGACGCAGAGGGGAGAGGAGCAGGATCTAGCCAGGGCCAAAGTAGGGAAAAGAAAAGCTGAATTCTGCGTCGACTCACATTAATGAAAATCAGCAGAAGTGGTGAGCGGCTGAAACGTGTGTCAATCCATCCCGTTGGATCTCTTACAGCCAGCCAGTTACAACCGGCTCACAACATCTCCATCAAGAGCAAAAACAAGAAAGTGGACCGTTTTTATCTCCTAAGTGGCTGGGTAGTAGTGGCAATAGCAACTTATCAATCTATTTTACGTGCCAAATAGCAGAGTTTTAAACTCCTGATGCTGGAGAGCCTAAGTGGTCATTCTGGTTAATTGGATTGTGGCCCTGGTAGGACAAAACCGTTCTGGATATTGTTTCAAGCTGCTAGTTGAATGCACACATTTGGTGACCCAAATCTGTCCCTGATTAGAAGGAATACCAGAAGTGCCGGGTGGAGTTCCATAGATATGCCATTCCAAGAGACATAGCAAGGGGAAATACGTTCATATCCGGTTTGAATTGTGTGCAGTGACCATGAAGCGTTCTCACGACTGATTGGCTGCCAACTGGCAGTACACAGGTGGAAGGTTTTAGAAATGTGTTCATGTTTGCCCATGGTCAATGGATACATTCAGACATGGAAACACCTTTAAAAGGACTGAATGATTTTTTTAAATCCACAATATCTATCCACATCAAAAACTTAAAAATCAGTGTGCTCTAACAGCCAAGGACATGTCTGTAGTATACTCTATGAACTTATTTACCTACACAAAGACAAACACAAAGTTTTACTATAACTGTTTTGGGAATTACATTTAATTCCAATTACAAATCCTATTTTTGTCCTATAATTCCTATAAAACTAACCATAACCCTAAAAATCTCCAAACCCAAGCCCCAAACCTTCCAAGAAACAAATAAATTATAAATTACATAAACAAATAAATTGTGATTTAACCAGTTTGGAGATGCTTGTGTTGAGTCTTAATGTTTGTATTGCAAAGCGTGTTCACAGACAACAGTCACGCAACCTTTAGTCAACGCTCACAAAACTGCCTGGCGGACATTTCTGTCACCAGGACAGAGCATATACAGACCCAAGCTGTTGGCACAGCATTAGGGTGGCCTCAGACAATAGAGAAGCAGCGTTCAGCCATGTTCTTACCTGGTGAAGACAGCATGCCAGAGAACAGCATCAGCACCATGGAAAGAGAGAGAAGAAGCAACCATGTTAGAGGACGTATTGATGAGTGGCTTTCATCTTTCTGATCATTCACTAGAAAAATGTATAATCTCAGTGCTGACACGAACATGACACGCACAGGCTTACACTACATACACAGTACGTAACATGAGAACAAACATGCATCCTCATTTGTGCCGTGCTTGAGAACAAACATACATCCTCATTTGTACCGTGCTTGAAAACAAACATACATCCTCATTTGTACCGTGGTTGTTTGTGTCCTCTAAGTCTTATTAATCTACCCTTTTAAAGTGTGCGGTGTGGTGCCTGATTTTCGAGCCTGAAACCAAGTAAATGGACATTTATCGAAGATAATTAACAAATAGTTTTAAGCTGTCACTCTGCTATCTGCATTTTGCTAGTACTGAACATGTGGACAAACAATACACTACCCACACACATATTCCAACACAAGCACACCCACTTTCACAATCACATTTAGTGCTGCTGTTTTGGTTCATGTTGATTATCGCTAGAACCACCATCTGTAAGTACATAAACCTAAACGATCCTGAACGCCCACACGCCAACTCAGTACCGCATGTCAAGTCATTGTTATTCACATCCCTCTGTTTCTAGTGTCCTTTACATTTCTTATATTTTTGTTTATTTATCTTTCTCTAACACACACCTCTGCATGGCAGCACACGCACGACCACAATTTGCGTACGCACACACAAAGTATCTCTCTCTCTCCCTTTCTCCCTCTCTCTCTCTGGCAGTATGGCACGTCCTCTGTAACCTCAATCAAAGAAACAGTAGAACACTAATTGGCCAACGCTTCACCAAGGTAAAATTGATTGCCCAGAGAGCGAGAGAAAGGGAGGATTTTAAAAGGAGTGGGAGAGAGAGAGAGGCAGATGCAGGGAGGTTAGAGAGGAGAGAGGAAGACAGCCAGAGGAGCAGAGCGTGTAGAAGAATACCGGGAGCAGGCATCGTGTTGCGGGGGAAGTCGATCAGAGGAACAGTGAAAGTGACAAAGTGCTGAGACTCCAACGACAACAGAGCCAGCTTCCCGGGCGTATCAGTAAAGCTTCAGCAACAGCATCTCTTCCCTGAGGTAAATATAGTGAATCAGATGTAATCAAAGTCAGGGGTCGAGGAGGACCTGTGGACTTAAGAGGGTGCCTCTAAGTTGTAGAAGGGAAGTGCTTCACGTGTTCCTGACAACCTTGATGAGAGTGCTCTGAAAATCAAAGCGACCTCTCTCTCTATTAAACACACAACCTCTCCAAAGACGTCCCCTTTCCTCTGTGCTCAAAATGTCTCCCTTGATCCTGACGTACTCAGAAGGAGAACAGAGAGACTGTTAGCTGCTTCTCAAAGCTAGCTGACTGCACAACAAAGCTTCTTCCACTGCCAAGGTTAACCTCCTTCAAATAGTACTTGTTAATAAGTCTCATGTTTATTGAGCAAAGTCACTGACTGCATACCAAATGGCATGCTATTCTCTTTAAAGTGCACTAATTTTGGGAATCTTTGCCTAGGGCCCCAACAGACTCTAGAATCGAACCTGGCTGCATACGCCATCTAATGCCTTAGATTGCCACACTTAGGAGGTCTGTTACTTAGGAGTTCTGTTACCCTGTGTCGGGTTTAGAGTTCATCTTGGTATGCATCCCATCTCTATGTCCCGGCCACACAACAACCAGCATCACAGACAAACAGCTCTGTTACAACATGACGATTCTGTCAAACCATTGTTCTGTAAAGAGTCTGAACGATCGTCTAAAAGATACTCCACTCTCTTTTAATGTGTGTATGTGGGCGCGTTTGTGAGACTCACACAGAAGAAGCTGTGAACAGCAATTAAACATTTTTCCTTGCATAAAACTTCACGCAACGAGGCAATTTTGTATCGATAATTTGCCTCCTTCAGAAATGATGAAAGAAACTGGATCTAACAATGTTACCTCGTTAGGCTAATAAATACAGCTTTAAAACCCTCAGGGACACATTGGACTGCTTCCGTTTGTTGTGTTGCAGGGTAGCTGCCGTAACACACCTCCTAAGTGCGGCAATGTAAGGCATTAGATGGCATATGCAGCCAGGGGCGATTCTAGAGTCTGTTGGGGCCCTAGGCAAAAATTCCCAGGGGAAATCATCACCGCTATGTTATATAACCATTAAGTTTGTCAGCCCTCGGGGCCCCCCTAGCGGCCTGGGGCCCCAAGCAGGTGCCTGGTTTGCCTGTTGAAAAGCTGCGGCTCTGCATGCAGCACATTACCTTCGCTTATGACATCAGAACAATCACAAGTTACCATTGGTTCCTGATAGAGCACCCTGACCAGACCTGACAAGGAGTTTTCTAGAGGAGAACAGAGAGATGGAGCGAGGAGGGGAAAAGGAAATATGGAAGGGGAGATGGGGAGAGTTGGTGGATGAGAATATGGAATTGATTTGTTTTTCTAGGGTCCCCGTAGGAAAAAGCTGAAGAAATTACTCCTTTTCTAGCTGAGGTTCACATGAGAATCGTAACATAACAAAATATATGAACAAATACATAATGTACACAAGGTTAATGACCATGAAATACACAAATATAAAAATGCAATTCATAACAATCCCTGTTGTCCTATTTATTAGATGCTGTTTTTATTTTATCATTTTATATTGCCTGCCTGTGTTACCAGGGCCGATAGAGAGTTCCATAAAGACAGAGTTCTATTTATTACCATGTTCCCCTGCCGGAGTTCTGGACCTAGGGACTGTGAACACATCCCTGAGGGAAAGTCTTTTGTGGAATTGACGAGAGTCTGGGCTTTGTTAACGGCTTTAACAGATAGCTCAGTGCCTTCTACACATCAGCACCTCTTACAAACACCAATATAGATGCAGTCAATGTTTCCTATACGGTTAGCTGTGAGACTTTGTCATACAAGCTGTTGACTTTGGCCTGAGTACACACCTGAGGGTTGTAAGTGCCGCTCAGTTGTGGGCCAAACAAATGAGAAGAGCGCCTGCGATCGGGTGATGGAACCCAAACAACTCACAGGTCATTGGGGAGAGGAGACTGGTTTGTATATTTTTGTGTCATACTGAGGCACAGTCTTTATTCAAGAGTGAGTGAAATGATATATCTAAAAACAAGGGTTAGGTAAAGAAGGGTAGACAATGGTTACAGTCCTTGTGCCTTTCTGCAAGCATTTGTGTGAGCAGTGAGCATACATGCATATACCCCCTTTCTTATAAGCACACTGATAATGTGTTTCCAGTAACCGTATATCTAGTTTAGGAAAACTACTTAGTAACGTTGCTGACGTCTAGTAACCGGCTGACATGCTTGAACCAGAAAGGTGGCATCACTCTTCTTCTGAGGTAAAATAACTAAGGCTTCACTCTTCTTCTAAGGTAAAATAACTATGGCTTCACTCTTCTTCTGAGATAAAAAAGCGATGGCTTCACTCTTCTTCTGAGGTAAAACAACTATGGCTCCACTCTTCTGAGGTAAAATAGTGATGGCTTCAATCTTCTTCTGAGGTAAAATAACTAAGGCTTCACTCTTCTTCTAAGGTAAAAAACTATGGCTTCACACTTCTTCTGAGGTAAAATAACTATGGCTTTACTCTTCTTCTGAGATAAAATAGCGATGGTTTCACTCTTCTTCTGAGGTAAAATAACTATGGCTTCACTCTTCTGAGGTAAAATAGTGATGGCTTCACTCTTCTTCTGAGGTAAAATAACTATGGCTTCACTCTTCTTCTGAGGTAAATTAACTATGGCTTCCCTCCAGGTCCACTAGAAGACACTTTACTGAAAGACTAGATTGGACATAATAGAAAATGGGAAAAGCAATACATTTTCACCACTTTTCTCAACAGTGTATCATTCATTCCATCAGTGACAGATGGAAGACCATTTTTTTTACTCTTACCTGACTATCTTACAGAATTCTAAACTGTAGTTGTTGTTCCTCATTATTTGATCAATAATTAATTAATTAGAACTCTAGCAAATTTGAATTTTGTACATAATACCAATTATTTTGTGAAAAACCTGATACTGGTATATCTGCAAATGTTCTGGTATTTATTGGTAAATAAAAAGTATCATTTTCTGCATAGAACATCTTCAATATTCTTAGTTGACCTCCTTTTTTAGGTAATTATGAACAAATCTTTACACTGATGCAAATTCTTTCCCAACGTTCATAAAAAAATAGAAAACTGTTCTCGGAAAGATGCATTAGTACTGTAATTCCAGCAAAAACTGTAACCTTCGATCTAAAATAGCTGCCTCCCATTAGCAACCAAAACAAAAACCATCATGCCATTTTAAATGTGCATTGTTGTGTCTTAATTACTCTGGCAATCTACAATTTACACTCACCTGAGAAGCAATTAACTCTATTCACCCCTACTGTTGAAGCATTGGTGGTAATGTCCTTTTGTAGAACAATTGTCAGGCTCAGGCCATGGCAGAGGGTAATCAGTGCCCTGATGAACTGATTTGTTATATGTGCAGCTCATCTAGGACAATTAGAAGCCTGCTAGCACAGTTGTGCTGCTGACCACATGCCTAATATATGAATGAGGGAGGAGTCTTCTTGCTAAACTTAACCAACTGGTGACTTCCGTGTCCAAACACTTAAGTGTTATTAAACATTGCATTTTCCATACTGTCTTAACTTTTTTGGAATTAGGGTTGTACATGCCAAATAACTAAAAAAATCTGGACTACAGTATTCCCTGTGTAAAAAAGCTATTTCTATTATTCAAACCTACGATAAGAAAAACAACTATCAAACCACCTATGTAACAAAGCTAAAAAAAAGTGGAAAACACGCTGAATACATGTATGACCACATTAGCGAGATATTTACATATTATCCAGGAAACAAAAGTATTTGAGATCAAATGATATACAGTACTCACATATTTGTTACTCACATATTGTGAAATACTGCATTAAAGATTTGTGACCCATTCCATGAGAAATGGATGAACAGTATAGCAAAAACAATATTGTAAAAATAAATAAGTAGCTAATAATATAACATTGGTTATGCCTGTAGAGTTCCTGAGTTCTATTCTTCTCTTTTAGTACGTACAGTCGTGGTCAAAAGGTCTGAGAAAGGCACAAGTATTGGTCTCCACAAAGTTTTCTGCTTCAGTGTTCATAGATATTTTTGTCAGTAGTTACTATGGTATACTGAAGTATAATTACAAGCATTCCATAAGTGTCAAAGGCTTTTTTTTGACAATTACATGAAGTTTATGCAAAGAGTCAATATTTGCACAGTTCGCTTCTTTTTCAAGACCTCTGCAATCCACCCTGGCATGCTGTCTATTAACTTCTGGGCCACATCCTGACTAATGCTTGGAGTTCATCAGAATTTGTGGGTTTCTGTTTGTCCACCCGCCTCTTGAGGATCGACTACAAGTTCTCAATAGGATTAAGGTCTGGGGAGTTTTCTGGACAATGTAGCCAAAATGTCAATGTTTTGTTCCCCGAGCCATGTAGTTATCACTTTTGCCCTATGGCAAGGTGCTCCATCATGCTGGAAAATGCATTGGTCATCTCAAACTGTTCTTGAATGGTTGGGAGAAGTTGCACTCAAAGGATGTGTTGGTACCATTCATTATTCATGGCTGTGTTCTCAGGCAAAATTGTGAGTGAGCTCACTCCCGTGGCTGAAAAGCAACCCCACACATGAATGGTCTCAGGATGCTTTACTTTTGACACAGGACTGATGGTAGTGCTCACCTGGTCTTCTCTAGACAAGGTGTTTTCCCGGATGGCCAAAAAAATCGGAGAGGGGATTAATCAGAGAAAATGACTTTACCTCAGTCCTCAGCAGTCTAATCCCTGTACCTTTTGCAGAATACCAGTCTGTCCCTGATGTTTTCCTGGAGAGAAGTGGCTTCTTTGCTGCCCTTCTTGACACCAGGCCCTCCTCCAAAAGTCTTCACCTCACTGTGTGTGCAGATGCACTCACACCTGCCTGCTGCCATTCCTGAGCAAGCTCGGCACTGGTGGTGCCCCGATTCCACACCTGAATCAAATTTAGGAGACGGTCCTGGTGCTTGCTGGACTTTCTTGGATGCCCTGGCGTCTCCTTCACAAAAATTGAACCTCACTCTTTGATGTACTTGATGATCTGATAAATGGTTGATTTAGGTGCAATCTTACAAGCAGCAATATCCTTGCCTATGTAGCCCTTTTTTGCAAAGCAATGATGACGGCATGTGTTTCCTTGCAGGTAACCATAGTTGAACAGAGGAAGAACAATGATTTTAAGCACCACCCTCCTTTTCAAGCTTCCAGTCTGTTAGTCTAACTCAATTAGCATGACAGAGTGACCTCTAGCCTTGTCCTCGTCAACACTCTCACTTGTGTTAATGAGACAATCACTGACATGATGGCAGCTGGTCCTTTTGTGGCAGGACTGAAATCCAGTGGAAATGTTTTTTTTGGGGGGGGATTAAGTTCATTTTCATGACAGAGAGGGACTTTGCAATTCATCTTATCACTCTTCATGACATTCTGGAGTATATGCAAGTTGCCATCATCAACACTGAGGCAGCAGACTTTGTGAAAATTTGTATTTGTGACATTCTCAAAACCTTTGAACTTGACTGTATCATATCTGTCTGTTTGGCAAAATGTGATTGGATGAATCATTTGAGCACCCTTCACAATTCCACATGTGCACAAGTAGTTGCAAAGCCGCCGACCAGGCAGTGTTAGGCAAAATTGGAAGATCAATTGGTAGGGAATATTGGTAAAACAAAGATAAAATGGATGCTGTATTTTAGAGCTGTCCCATGTGGATGGCCTATAAGTGGTAGGGAACACTGTGCTGCTCTAAGCAACTATAGATTATATTGACCAGCCTTGACCTGGGAATGACTCCCTAACTGGCTGTCGTTTTAAGCATCATTATCTCAACTATGATTGGGGTCATTGAGGCTAATAAAACTCTCTGTGAATAAGAAGGCATCACCACTGAGCAAAATATTTTGAAAGACATCTTTTCAACATCTATTCAATGTCTTATCAACCACAAAGATGTCTCTTTAACGTCTTTTCAACATCAATTTCTTAGAGGGTCACTTGAAGGTGATAACAGGCAGCTACTGCACACTGATAGTTAGTAGGTAATGTGCGCTCAAGACTCAATTTGGCCACATGCTAATCCTACAGGTACATGTAGAAGCAGGTGGCTGGTGCTTGGATGTTAACACACCCAGGGGCCAAGTAGTGACATATGTGCTGGGACAATGAAAAAGCAGTGACACTGAAAAACTGCTAAGTGTTTAATTCAACTCTCCAATGTGACACACACACACACACAAACACCTATTAGTTCCAGTGTTGTCAAATCCTTGATATGACACACACATACACACACAATCACACACATATCTCTGTGAGTCACAGTGTTGTGAGTAGGGCTGTGCTGATACAATGATTTAATGATGAATCGCGATTCTTTTCTTCACGATTTTGTATCGATACTCTGGGCTCTAGAATCGATGTCTTTCTGCTCCATTAGAGCCTATTGTAAGGAAAAGGCTTAACGTGATTTAATGTACCTAAACAACGATCAATAATAACCACATTTCTCTCTCATATTTCTCCCCATAACTTGTTTCTTCATTTTTCAGTGGTTATGGGGAAGAATATGAAAGAGAAATGTGGTTATTGTTGAACGTTGTTTGGATAGGCCTACATTAAATCACGTTAAGCCCTTTAGGTGTTGAAAATATGCTCTCAATATATCTTACCTGACACTGCTGTTGATATCCTGCCGCTAAGTCGCACTGGTTAAACTATTCTGAAGGTGAATCCTTAAATGTATATGTTTTTTCAAATTTAAGTTAAATTTCTTATTAGGGGTAATATTATTAGACTGTATAATT
>JACXGM010032663.1:0-12553 GCA_016801145.1 Umbra pygmaea | reverse complement strand
ATATATATATATATATATATATATATATATATATATATATATATATATATATATATATATATATATATATATATAGCATACTGTAGTACTTTCTTCACATTCTTCGCTACACAACAAATTGTCCAGTGTTCAACTAACACTGTCAGTGTGGACACATATAGAAAATTAACCAGTGGTAAACTCATCTGTGTTTATAAATCAGTGTTGTTATAAGACATTATGCATTTCTCAATAATGATCTATAAAGCAACATAGAGCTATAACAACTTATACATCATTATAAAAATGTATAGTTAGTGTTCTAATACCTTATGGATAGTATTATAAAGCATTATAAAATGTACTTCATGTACTTTAAATTTTACATTTAAAGACTGCATACGTTTCAGTTGTTCAGTACAAAACCACAACCAACAAGATATTCAGGTAATTACATAATGCAGCCTTTAAACCAGGCTTTAAAATATTGTATAACCTGCAGTGAAAATAACAATGAAAATAAATTCCTAGTTTACATAGGTCAGTTTCACGTCAGTTGGAGGTGTTATTAAGTGTAACAGACACCCCACAATGCAGAGAGACATATTACACAAATCAGTGTGGCTACTGAATGATTGTAGTAGATTGTGATTGGTATTTTCTGACCTCTATTAAGCTGTGAATCTACTCTGACAAACCTACATTTTGTGGTGGCTTTAATGTAATAGTATACAACCTGACTACGAGTGTTGACCCTTCGAAGACATCTCTTAACTGGTCTCTTAATGCGGTAAACCACACTTACAAAGTTACACAGAGGAAGCTGATTCTATTCATGCAGCCAAAAAGTTCAGGTATTTTTTATGACTCATTACATCCTTAAGCCACATCCTATGGCTATTTGCATGTAGTTTTTTAAGGTGTACATTATTTAAGGTGTTAGTAAAATCTATAATCCTTATGTGTTTATTTATCATGGTGCATGTTAACGCCCACATGGTTTTATTACTTTGTCATATTTTTGTGTAATATTTTTTTAACTAATGGATGTTAAACTCCCTCCAGACAACATTTATCCTACTAGCATGAGCCCTAAAGTTTGGAGCATAACATAAAGTAACCTAACAAATAATAACTCTTTCACCAAAGAGTGTAGTTCTTTAACAGCGTTAAGCAGAACGTTAATAACAGGCAAAACACAGACACAGCAGCACGGTAATACTGATGTAATCTGGTTATGATATTTAGTGACATAAAGAGGTTCACAAAAATGAAAGGGATGTAAATGGACAGTTTATTAATGGTACCGTTAATGTATTGACACCAGTTTCACTCATTGTTATTTTAAAGGGAGCATTTAGTAATTACCTGAATATCTCGTTGGTTGTGGTTTAGTACAGAAAAACTGAAATGTATGCAGTCTTTGCAGTATATAATGTTTGTGTTACCAATTTATTTCTGTTTATACTTATATTTTGGTGTTTGATGATGCCAATAACTGTGCCATGTGCTCATTGAAAAAGTCAAGTGGAAGTAGGCATCCTATGACAAAGTGGGTAAGTTCTTTTGTTCACTTGTGAAAGGAGAATTGGAAGGTAAAAAGCAGTAGCCTTTTTGTTACTATTTTTATTTTTATTGTAAAATATTGTAACTAATTCCTGTTTTTGTCCTGTTTTTTTCCTGGAAATAGTTTGTAAATATTAATGCCATTAAAAAATGTGAAATTCAACATCAGAATGTGTTTTCATTTTGTGAGTGACACTGTGCTCTTATTTTGGAATACAACATCAGAATATTCTGAAAAGGTGCAGGTGACAATGTGAGATGTATACAGTGGGTATAGAAAAGAAACACCCCCCTGTAAAATAATCACATTTTGTTGCTCTGCAGCCTGAAATGAAAACGGACAGACACATTTTTGGTTTCATTCAGCTGTATGTACAACTCATAACATCGAAGTGATAGATATAATACCAACTTGTCAGAAAAAAGAAATTACAAATTAAAAAACAGAATGACTGAGTTGGAAAAAGAATCACCCCCTCCCCGAAATGACTTGTAAACCCAACCAGGTGTATTTAATCACCTTCTCAATAGGGTTGCAACTAACGATTATTTGGATAATTGATTAATCTGTCAATTATTTCTTCGATGAATCGATGAATCAGATAAACAGACTAATAAATATTTCCATAACTAAAATATGTTATTCCAAATTGACAATTTTAACACAACAGACCAAAATGTATGCTATAAAATATGTGCAAAACATATGCTAATTTCTTTAGTAAGGTACAAAATATGGAATTTTTTACCTTGCTTAGACAGACCTGAGATGGTAAAATTGTCTACAAAACAATTAAAGAAACAGCTTTTATATAACATAGTTGTAAATAGCCTTAAAATGAGGTCCGTTAAATAGTAATTTTGTTGCTTTAGGTATTTTTACCTGTTTATGCTTATTTTGACATTAACTGTTTTTGATTAAGAATAACTTTTATTTTGAAACGGACTTTGGAGTTTCCACTGCTCGAAATAGTAGTTGAAAAAAAGATAAACGTAAATCACGTAGTGATTTAGCATCCCCGAAGAGGTACAAGGTTAGCATATGTTGTAATACTGTAATAGTAAGATCTAGCTTGTGTTTTGAATTAGTTTTGCACGATTACTCTTTCTGTTTGTTTACTTTAGCACAGCCAGGTAGTGTTAATGAGCATGTTAGATTAACGTTAGCTCTACCCTGTCTGTTCTACCACAAACATTAATTAGCCAGCTAGTTAAATACACTTGTCGTGCAATGTTGAAGTGGATTTGATTTAATAAACCAAGCTGGATCGCGACAAAACACCGGCTATTTGATAAATAAGAACTACCTGCTGTGGGAGGAACTATTCCTCATTTCAAAATGCAACGCATGCTATTATTAACTTACCCTGCTGTTGAGTCCCCTTCGCCTATCGCTCCAACCTTTTTTCTTTACAAGTGCTCCCACATTACGGTGGTGCTCCGGTGCAATGCAATTTATGTTTTACAGAGTTTGAACGTAAAACTTTTTGTTTCATTTAAAGTTCTGCCATAATATCCAAGCTTTCGGTCAGACAGTTTAAAACGTTTTTTCTTTAAGTGACGTAGCTCCACCACACAGCGAGCAACAAAATAGACCCAATGAATCGATAATGAAATTTGTTGACAACAATTTTAATAATCGATTTTTATCGATATCATCGATTCGTTGTTGCAGCCCTACTTCTCAATAACACACAAAGCCAATTAACTTTCAAATGTGATCAGCTATGGTCATTTTTATTAGCTCAGCATGAACCAAGCTTTTCCTGAAGCATTTCAGTCCTTGGTAGTGCAACTAAAGATAACAATCAACTATGGGTGGCGAGGCATTGTCAAAAGATCTACAGGATAAAGTTGTGGACAGGCACAAGTCAGGAGATGGATACAAAACAATTTCAAAGGCTTTATCAGTGCCTAGAAGCAGAGTGAAGTCCATTATTAAGAAGTGGAAGGTATTTGGTACAACACAGACCCTCCCTGGGTCAGGACGTCACTCCAAACTAGATGAAAGAGCCAGGAGGAAACTGGTCAGAGAGGCTACAAAGAGGCCTACAGCAACTCTGAAGCAGTTGTAGGAATTTATGACAAAGATTGGACATTGTGTGCATGGTACAACAATATCACAAACTCTCCACAAATGTGGCTTGTATGGGAGGGTTGCAAGAAAAAAGCCACTCCTCAAGAAAGGCCACATGCAGTCGCAACTGAGCTTTGCCAAAACGCACCTTGAAGATTCTAAGGCCACGTGGAAAAAGGTGTTATGGTCAGATGAGACTAAAATGGGATTGTATCGCCTCAACGCCAAGTGATATGTCTGGCGAAAATCCAATACAGCTCACCATCTAAATAACAACATTCCTACAATAAAGCATGGAGGTGATAATATCATGTTATAGGGTTGTTTCTCTGCAGCAGGGACTGGCGCACTTGTCAGGATAGAAGGAAAACGGATGGGGCAAAATACTGTCAAATTCTTGAAGAAAACCTGCTGCTCTCTGCCAGAAAGTTGTCAATGGGAAGAAGATTTACCTTCCAACATGACAATGACCCAAAGCACACAGCAAAACTGACCACACAGTGGTTGAAGGAGAAAGAGGTGAATGTTCTTTCTTGCATCATGGCCTAGTCAGAGCCCAGACTTAAACCCCATTGAAAATTTGTGGAATGACTTGAAGACAGCAGTACACAAATGGTCACCATCAAATTTAACTGAACTTGAGCAGTTCTGCAAAGAAAAGTGGTCAAATATTGCAATGTCTAGATGTGCAAAGTTAGTAGAGACATATCCCAACATACTAAAGGCTGTAATTAAAGCAAAAGGTCATTCAACAAAATAATGAAACAAGGGGGTGATCCTTTTTCCAACTCAGTGATTGTTTATTTTATATTTTCTGACATGTTGGTGTTATATTTTTCCTTGTTATAAGTTGCACAAATGTTATAAGTTGCGCTGAGTGAATGCAGCTGAATGAAACAAAAACTGTCTGTCTTCTTTTCAGGCTGCAAAGCAACAAAATGTGATTATTTTTACAGGGGGGTGATTCTATTCTATACCCACTGTACTCTCCACATGAGGTGAAATTGGTCTGTGGAAACTAGGATTTTTTAAATGATTTTCTGAATGTGTAGCCAAAACAGCTTATTTATGAATTTGGAGGGCTCTGATTTTGGGATAGATACAGTCGTATGCAAAAGTGTAGGCACCCATGACAAATTCTATGATTTTCATTTGTGTTTGGATCAGCAATTTCATTTTGATCTATCAAATAAGGACAGAGTAATTTTTTGGTAGTGAAATGAGGTTCATTGGATTGGAACAGTAAATGTGCAATATGCATCAAAACGAAATTAGACAGGTGCATATATTTGGGCACCCTTGCCGTTTTGTTGATTTGAATACCTGTAACTTCCTAGCACTGATTAATTGGAACACACACTTGGTTTGGTGAGCTAATTAAGCCTTCATAAACAGGTGCATCCAATCATGAGAAAATGTATTTAAAGTGGCCAATTGCAAGTTGTTTTTCTCTTTGACTCTTCTCTGAAGAGTGGCAACATGGGGGCCTCAAAACAACTCTCAAATGACCTGAAAAAAAAGAATCTTCAACATTATGGTTTAGAGGAAGGCAACAAAAAGCTATCGCAGAGAGTTAAGCTGTCAGTGTTTACTGTGAGGAACATAGTGAGGAAATGGAAGACCACAGGCACAGTTCTTGTTAAAGCCAGAAGTGGCAGGCCAAGTAAAATATCAGGAGAGAGAGGGAGAGAGAGAGGGAGAGGGAGAGGGAGAGGGAGAGGGGGAGCAAGAGAGAGAGAGAGCGAGAGAGGGAAGGGGGAGAGGGGGAGGGGGAGGAAGAGAGGGGCACAACAGCAGATGTGTCATGTTTTTATTAATAATAGTAAATAATTTAATTTTGGTTAATCATTTCATTTAATTTGATTATTGTTTATTTGAAGATGCTACATGTATTACCTAATTTGATGCTTGGGCAATATGGACATTGTTACATTGTTTTGGCAGGAAAAATGATCTGAGGAATGGACTCATGGAATATCAATGTTGTGTTAATTTGGGGTATATTGTGGTGGGGATGTTTTGTGAATGATTGCGTGTATATCTAGATGGTTATTGTGGGGGAATATGTACATGGGAAACAGTAATATGTTGAGTAAATTATGTGGGTGCTATGTAGGTGTAGCGCCTCCACTCTCATTCACCTGGTACTAGTTGGGACTGATTATGTCTGATTACCCGATTACATTCTGCTGGGAAATCAGTCCCTATATCAGCCCCGGTGAACGAGAGAGAGGTGAGGTTCATTGCGAATGTCAACTGTGGTATTGAGGGTTGCTACTGATGTGCTGAAGTCCAGGAGAACGTACTGTCTTATTTATGTTGTGAAAAGAGTCGTTTTGTTTGGAGTTTTACAAATACACTCTGCATATACACATACACTTAGCCGTGTCCATGCCGCGCTAGAGCGTGAGGAAATAATATATATAGTTAATCGTAGTGCGTCTCACAATCTGTGTCTTCTGCAACTAAGTTTCGATGTACCTGTATCCTGGACTGTCTATTAAAAACCACAAACCATCTACTGCCAGGTTGATCTCTCTCTCTTCTCCACACACCTCAAAGTTGTGACACAGATGTACTGTGTGTTTGTGCTGAGTGTGTATCTCCAGGATTCCCCAGCAGACTCAACTTTCTTACTTGATTAACCAGCCCTGTCTTATATCTCTAATAATTTACTATGATAATACAGTGTGAAGTGGACGGTCACTGAGGGAACAAAGACATATGAGCAGAGGTGTCAGAAGTACAAGTAAAAGTACTTTTTCTGGGTGCAGCGAAGTTCACAAGTTTTGGGAAGTTCCTAATTGAGACCAAAATAACCGGTAAAGACAGTTCATAACTAAACAGTGATCTTTTAAGATTAATACAAAGCATAAAACAAAGATTAGTTTTGGTGAAGAGGTAGTAATAAACTCCCATTACCTGGTCATGTGGGATTTATTTAGAGAATTCCCAAATGAGGTGAACTCAGCAAAGTACTTTTACCTCTGCATATGAGTGTGAATAAAATAAGTTTTGTCTAACTAAAATTGTGTTGTTCACTACTAGGATGATACTGCGTCTAAGAGTAAAGAAGATAAATGACCTGTCTTTCAGTGTAAACAGTAGTTTAACCACAATATACTAATATACAGTACAGTAAGTGTTTCCATAATACTAAGCACAGTGAGCACTAGAATATGATTTTACTGTAGGTTAGTACCATTTCAGCCCAGTTCACCATACAGTTAGTGACAGGAAATAGCAAGACTGCATTAAGGTTGTACCTTAGAACATCTAGGCCACCTGTTGGGGGTTGTTGGTATTAGAATGGTGATATCAAGAGTACACAGCGTAGATTTTACAGGTATGTTGGTAAACACAATGGAGTTTCTGAAGGTTGGTAGGGGCCCAGGGTTCAAGAAAAGTAGAAATGTTCTTTGTCAGTGATCTGTTACTGCTCACAATGAGATGGCCTGCTATTGTGGTTGTCATGCCCTAAGAATTGTGTGTAGGGTGTAAAATTAAGATGTGGTTGAAAGTCAGACGTTTTAAGTAATCATAGTCTATTTAGGATTTCCCCTTCCTTTATTATGTCAGAATACTTCAAATATGATCTCATAAACTCATTTTCTGTCATTGTGAAATCACAAATTGACTATACAAGCATAACAGTCATGCTAATTTACCATGATCAATTCAGGATTCCAACCAATTTGTTTATATAGAGTTATAAAATGTTTGGGCACCCCCGTTACATTTAATCTTTCTGTGAACCAAAGTCAACCTGACGGCTACATGGTAAATGAAACATGAGTCTTTCTGGACATGTTTATAAGGGTTTACTATTGATTACGTTTTCCACAGATTAAAAGTATCAAACAGAAGTGGACAAGGCATGTGAAAAAGTTTGGTCACCTTGTCATTTAGTTCTTGTTAACATCTGGTTTGGCAGGGCCTGTTTCCTTCCCATTTTGGCAGCCAGTCATGTGTCTTTCTATTTTTGAGTTTACAACTCTTCCATCTCAGACAGGTTATTCCTCCTTCACAGCCATTAAACTGGGACTGAGATGGCTCTTTCAAAACCCTTTGGTCCAGCAGATTAATGGCATATTTCAAGAGACTCGTTCAAATTGGTATACAAGAATGAAATTTGGCACAGATACTCTCTAAGGGTCACTTTTTGGGAAAAGGGCGTTGGCCACCCATATTTCAACATTTCTCTTGAAACCTTACATCAATTTTTCAAATGGTGATGCTATCATCAAAATTGGTACAAATATTCTTCAAGGAATGGAAAAAGGGGTGTGCCACTCAAAACTTCAAAATGGCAACCATTTCTGTCAAAGCTCAATTTAATGTGTTAAGGTTTTGTTTAATAGAGTAAATGTCATTACACAACCAGGGCACACTGGTGACTTCACTGCTGCGGAACTCAGCATGGGGTTCAGTGTCAGCTGATCCAGTTTTACTTTACTGTAGTTCTTGACTAGTGGTAATAGTATAGCTAAGTTTAGTGACCCAAATGCTGTCTAACAGCCCGTCATCAATTAGCCAGGGTTGGAAACTTTGGGACTTTGGCTATCGTGAGACTCTGTAAAGTTTCAGTGCACGCACGGAGAACACTTTTGGTAACGTCAGTGCTTGTTTACTTAGTATAAACCCTGATTTATGAAAAAAAACGAATAGAATCAGAATTCTCATGTTTTTATGCTGAAAGTGTGAGAGTCACGGCAGATGTGTGAGAGTTGGCAACCCTGAATTAGCTAGTAATAGATGTAGTTAGATAGCCGCACCTGATTTGACAGGTTGTGCCAGCGCGGGAGAGCCAAGCCAAGGGTAAGCGAGGCAATACATGACTTGTTCATGTATGCTTACCTAGGTGTACAAATCACACAAGACTTAAATGGCACTGGATGAATGATCAGGCTAGGTCATATCCCATACGTGAATGTGTACTACGTCAATGATTGAGGTGGTTAAAGGTTAAAGGATAACCCCTTGGCCTTAATCAGACAACAAACCACCAAAATGGCAAATGAAAATCCCATGTCAGCCAAGAGACCAACTATTTGGCTCAACTAAGTGGTGCTGATGCCATTGCACAGGAGCATGAATACTATCTATGACTCAGATTTGTGCCAATATTGTCAAACAAATCTTTTTGAATATCAAACAAAAATAAGGATTTGAGAGAAAATAAAACTCAGTGAAGCAAAAAAAAAGTATGTCAAAAGTAAAACTTCTAACTTGCAAACAAACTGTTGGTCTTTTAAATATCTCCCTATCAACATCATACCTCTCACAGACAAAAGGTACATGCTCCACTGTTTTCAACACGAGACACCCATCACACAAACCTGTATCATGTTTTGCCACTATTCTCAATGTGGCATTTAAATCTGTGTGACCATACCTCATCCTACTGCATACCACCTCCTTTTGCCTACACCCTACCAGTCCCATATCCTACTTCACTGACCTATGTACATTATGAAAAAACTAACTTTCCCACCTTCACCCCACTGTCTCTCCCACACCTTAATCCCTGCTGCCCATATCAAATAAGTTCTGTATTTTTAGAATGATTCCCATTTTTCCAATTGACTGTTTTAGTTTTTCATAGATTACTGGTAAGTTATGAACTTCTTTTACCTGGTCAATAGAGGGTCGTACTGAGGAATTTCCCAAAAGTTGTGATCTCTGCCCAACCCAGAAAAGTAACCTATTACACTAACTCGTGGCATCTCCGGAGACAGCGTGGTAAAGGTAGGAAAGGTAGTTTTTTTTCGTAATGTACAGTACAGAGGTCATGAAGGAGGAGATGGGACTGGTAGGGTGTAGGCAAGAAGAGGTGGTATGCAGTAGGATGAGGTATGGTCACAAAGGTTTAAATGCCACATTAAGAATAATGGCAAAACATGATATGGGTTTATGTTGTTTATGTTGGAAACAGTGGAGCATGTAGTGTTTTCCTGTGAAAAGTATGATGTTGAAAGGGAGATATTTTATAAAAAGGTTAGGGAGGCTAAGTGGGGATGGGACCTGGGTGGGGTGCTTGGGGGTGGAGGAGGGAAGGAATTGGTGCTAAAGGCATTCTTTATTTTTCTTAGGAACACAGGGCTTTATATATATAGCAGTAAGGCTGTGACCGGCCTCACATTCTAGTGCAGTATATGCACCTTAAATTGGATGCGATCTGCCAATAAACTAAAAGAAGAGGAAGCAGGTTTGTGCCAGAACTGCAAAAAAAATCAGGAGTCGCAAACAAGAGAGCTGGCAGTGTAACCGCAAAGCTAATATTGACAGAAAAGTCTGATCAGTGAGAAAGCAGCAGAAGGAACTGAAAACAAAAATACAAATGATCAAACGAGTAAAAGACTAACAGTTTTTTTTGCAAGTTAGAAGTTTTAATTTTGACATTCTTTTTTTTGCTTCACTGAGATTTATTTTCTCTCAAATTCTTATTTTTGTTTGATATTCTAAAAGTTTTGTTTGACAATATTGGCACAAATCTGATTTCATAAAATACCATCATTTGTGTCTCATTCATCTTTACAAGAGAGAAACTCCACCTCAGAAAGCTTGAGAAAGAGTCACAGAGTGAAACGGTTCAACCAGCCATCTTTCCTATGGCTCTTTCTGAAGTGGTCATCTACTCTACAGTATATTGTTGACACCAGTCTCAATTCTGTTAGTCCTTCTGCCTTCCGTCTCGTGTTGGGAATTTTCTGAATAATTTAATGTTGACCGTCCTACATGAAAATGTTTGTTTGTGAATTGTATGCCAAATATCATAAATATTGCAGAGACTGGTTTAGGATAGACAAAATGCTTTATCAGAAGTTAATACTTAATGTATGATTAAGGGGATGTAACTGGCATTCGGGGGTGATATTTTTGCATTCGGTGGAGATATGGCAAACTACACTTGCTGTTTACAAGAGCTTCCTAAGGTTAATGTGAATGATGTTAACACTACTGTGAGGCAGTTTGCTCTCACACCAAAGAGAAAGAAAGAGAAAAGCATAAAATTATATATTTCAAGCTACATTGACAACTTCGAGGGTGAGTATTCTCTCAAACCATGCGAAATCCGACTAGCGATTCGGTTTCTAAAATCGTTGTCTCAGTTTCTGACCAGTTCATGCCGGTCTTTGTATTATTTGATCTCATAGAAATTGAATCTATAGAAGTGCCATTCCAATGCAAATAAATGTAGCTGAATGGTCAGAGCGGTAGCCATTTTTACGTGTACCATTCCAGTGCAAACATCTAGCGCCCTACTTCCGCATTAAACCGATTCGCGTGTTGTTACCGTGACAACTAACGACAGTCGCCATTTTTTTGTGTACTAGAAACCTCAAAACACTATCAAATTGGTCAGAGAGCACAGCAGATAATGTTTTTATTTGAAACTTGGAAAATTCTATCGCCTTTTTGTATAATCATTTAGAATTCTTATTACTTTTAAATTGTTCAGAGAGAACATCAACAGCATTTGGACTTTCACAAAAAGTTTTGGAATTTTCTAAGTCATTAAAAAAAAGCTATAGATTATATTTTAAAATGTTTATTTAAAAAGATCTAAAATGTTGGCGATATTGCAAAGGCTGTGCAACATGTGGTGTCCTCTGTGAACAGTTTGAAAGTGTTTTCAGGTTTCAAAGTCATTCAACAAAAACACAATTACATTTTTCAATAAACTGTCCTCACCCCAGTGGGGTAACTGGCCCTCCTAAGAAAAATCTTGAATTGCCAACACAAAAAAGCAAATTCTTTAGATTTTTTATATGGACTATAGCCAAGTTTAGTCAAATTAATAATGAAGGGAAATAAATGTCTAGAGTTTTCACTTAAATTTCAGAAGTCACTAGATTAAAGATACAGTTGCCTCCTGCCAAATCATCCAATATATTACTCCTTTTATGAAAATTTGTTAAAGAAACTATCACTTGACCAGTGGATTATTTTTCTCAAGGCTTATCTGATTGTGCCTACGGAATCTCAAAACAACTTTAGAATGATCAGTGGTCTAAAAGTCAACTCTTCACCACAGTTTTCCCTTGATGGCTGTGGGCGGGGTGCTGTACCCGAGAATGCAGCAATGAATGCATCATGTCGTCTGATAATTACATGTAGCCTGGGTATCTCTGTGTAGTCTTGCTAATTATTCAGTCTCATATGCCATGTATTTTCCAGGAGATTAAAGAGTAACTGAAGTGGAATAACAGTATTTGGTCCTGAAGGCAGAGGTGGCAGAAGTACACAATCTCAAAAAGTACCGATTAAAATGTTTTACTCAAGTTGAAGTACAAAAGTACACACTCTTAAATTTACTTAAAGTACAAATGTACAAAAATTCCACTAGAATTCATGCATTCATATGACAATGGTGTACTCATGAGAAAGATCTGCATCTCAAACAATGATAAAAAAAAGTAATACGTTAGTGTTTATTCTTTCAGTTTATATTATTTTCCCTGCAAACTTAAGGGCTGTACAGTAGTTCATCCACCCTTCCTTACATTGGGGGAACTTAGTTTAGTTCATTATCTGACGATCATATGTTAGATGCCTTCTGTATTTTACATTAAGACATTTAATTTTCTGATTAACGGGCTATGCATGACGTCTGACGCGCAATCTGTCTGTGCTGTCTGAGTGCTGTCGAGGTCTGGTCTTAGTTAATATTCAGTAACTAATTTGCATATGATGTAGATATCTTGTTGTCAATGTTACTAGTACAATAACAATGTTACTAGTACAATATGGTTTCGGGATATCTCTCGTCGGAATAGTTACTAGTAACTAATTAATAGGTACTAGTATCTAATGAAAAGTTACTAGTAAAACGGAAATAGATACTAGTAACTATTAGAATAGTTACTAGTAACTAAAAAATAAGTACTAGTATCTAAAACAATTGTATAGTCACACCGAAATAGATAC
>JACXGM010032662.1:0-12554 GCA_016801145.1 Umbra pygmaea | reverse complement strand
ATGTGTACTGCTTTTCTGTTTACAGAGATCTGTTCTAATTTTGTAATAAAATATTAAGTGACCTTTTTGTCACTTGTAATGAAGCTTGTTTATTAGTGAAATTATTAGTATCATGGAATGGTAATTATTGACTGTAGCCTACATTAATGGCTTGCAATATCGCAATATATATCGTTGGGAAACAAAACATTGCAATGTAATTTTTTTCCAATATCATGCAGCCCTAGTCAAACGTTTTAGTTTCGGTTAACGGTTAAACGGTCAATATGAGCGTCCCTAATAACGACCCACTTTCATTGTGCTGTAAATCTCCACAATCTCGTTTTGTGTTGCATTAGCGCAGGTGTCGTATGCGATTCATATATTTTATTACTTTTGAACAATTCCTTTTACCAGTTAAGCTACTTGGCATTACATTTAGTCTTTTGTTT
Organism: Umbra pygmaea; assembly: GCA_016801145.1. Classification (NCBI taxonomy): domain Eukaryota; kingdom Metazoa; phylum Chordata; class Actinopteri; order Esociformes; family Umbridae; genus Umbra; species Umbra pygmaea. The sequence goes on along the minus strand of JACXGM010032662.1, from coordinate 12,123 downwards.
GATCTGCTGGTCGCGATTCTACTGCTGACTTATTAAACACAGTCTATCATGCGCACATAAAAATGCTGCAGGCAAAATAGAAAGTAAGATTTAGAAGTATTCTTTAATTTAATATAATGAAAATAAGTAACTTATTTGCAAATATAATTGATAGACATTGCTTTTTAATCAAATCCAAACATTTAAACTAAGTATATTGCGCTGGTCACCGTCACCAAAGTCGGACAATGCATTCAATCGCTAGAGACACAATACGCCTTACAACTCTCGCTCCCGACATCTGAAAACCGGTCAGTGCACCGCAAAGTGAGAAATTTGTTTATTTTTCACCAACATGATACACGGTCAACATCAACCCTTCATCCAAGAGTTGCAAAACATAGGGAACGCAACAGGAACCAACATCAAAGGTAGTCACAGGATATTGGCTAACTACTCAAGTCACCATATAAGTTAACATTGGCCTATTAAGGCAAAACAAATCTTCCTTCCAGTTATTGGTAGTCAGGAATAGGCCTATTTTTTTAATATTGTTTATTGACGATACTCTGTTCTCAAAAACTCAATAATTATTAGCAATGAATTTAATAGATGTGTTACATGATTATGGTATTACAACAGATAAATACATCAGATTTTCTAATTCTAAAAACATTATCAGTCATCAATTTATGGGAATTTGTAATATCACATCAGATAGTAGGCTATAGTACTAAATGATATAATAATTTTATTTCTCAACATTTGTATTCATTTGCTATGTTACGAATAAATAAATTATCTGTAAAGGAAAATAAAAAATAAATCCTACCTATCCCTTGCTGTCACTGGGGAAAAAAATATTTTTTTTTTTTTAAATAAATCTTTACCAACCCATGACCTCAACTGACAACCAACAGAAACCAAAGGCTAATATCTCTCAGCTGCACACTAAACCATAAAGGTATTTGGGTTCCTCTGACTTTCTTGCAGTCTTTGTATTTTTTTGTTGGTGTCATTGATTCCATGGAGGGCAGGTTGTCTGCAGGTTTTTGCTCTGAACTGATTCATTAAGGTCACTCATTAAACCTGCACTTTTGAAAGCTACAAAAAATACAAAAACTATGTTTTAGGACTAGTAAATATTAGGAACTAGCATATTGGATCCAGGGGTTAAAAACATATCAACTTAAACACGACAAAATACAGACAATATTAGAGTTGTGAAATTTAGATTTCACAATATTTAATTACAAACAAATGCATATTAAGAACAAAATAATGTTTATTTTTGGAAATTGGTTATATTGTCCCTGTATTACTCCTGTGTTCAGTAAAAAAATATATAAATCTAAATAATTATTTAACAATCTACGGAAAATTTGACTGACAATCTTGGGCGGACAGGACAAATGAATGGAATGTTACAGTGCAGCTTTATTAACAGCTTAATTATGATTCTTAACACAAATTAAAAGGTAACACAAAGTAGATTTCACAATGTTCAGTCTTCATTTGTTGGAAACAAGTGGGAATGTCTTTACATATATACAGTTGTGTTTGCTAAGTAGAATGATTTAATGCATATCTCTTGCTATTTTATCAGAGAAACTTTAATGACATTACACTGTTTCATCCCTCTAAACTAGCTAAAATTCATTGTCATTATATAACTAAGTCATGCTTTTGAGTACTCTAGGCCTTGATAATGGTTCCTATCCTAATGCCATTTGAAAGCAGCTTGAGTTACTGATTTGACTTTGGGATTCCTGAGTGTCTGGCTAACATGTGTCTTAGTTTTTTAGCAAATCTTAGAAATGTGCATGCAACTAAAAGGGCTGTGTTTTTATTTGATTCAAGCTTAAACATGTTTGCTCTTTTTGTTCCAGGAGTTTGGTTGTTTTCGTAGGCTAAACAAGTTTCCAATCGGAATTTAATAAAAGTTAGACCAAAGGTGCAAAAAGATTACCTTACTTAGGGAAAATGACAACATGTAATATGCTTTTGATATCAGTGTTGAGACTTTAATTGGTATATGCCTCCCAATATCTGGTATGCAGACACTGGAGTCAGAGTTACTGCAGTGAGATTTTTGTCATAAGTGAAGTCCATAAACATGTTGTGCATTTTCACCATTAAGAAGATTTAATTAGAATTTTAATTACGATGAAGTTCCAAAGGTAATTGAAGTCACAGTCTGCAAATCTAACTTGTAAGGTACATTCAATGTTTTAGCTCATAGCCTCATACTGGTGTTTGTGTGTGTGTGTGTTCAGGCGCTGGCCATGCCGTCAAGTGTACGGGCCGGAAGCTTGAAGGACCCAGAGGTTGCCGAGCTCTTCTACAGAGATGACCCAGAGAAGTTGTTCACTGACCTGCGGGAGATCGGCCATGGCAGCTTCGGAGCAGTCTACTTTGTAAGAAGGGGAAGGGGATGTCTGCGTGTTGGGTCAATGTTTTTAAATGGATACATCTAATTGTTTCTCTTTATTATGGTGAATTTTCAATGGGATTTTCTCAGTATCAAGTTGTAGTGTGGAGATATTTTACATGTTTTTGCTTGGGCTGTCTATAGTATGTTTTATATGTCTATAATCCATAATTAGGCTCACCATAAAACTTGATATCATACATTTCAATGCTCAAATTTGTAGATTTTTCTTATATAAATTAAATGTACATATCATTATGTATATAACTACAAATGAGCATTAGAATGCATCTAATTTGAGCAGTGTTAAATTATATATTTTTTCCTATATTGTAGTGTTGACCAAATTCAGTCAACTAGTTGATTGTTTAGTTGATATGCTTTTGGTCGGCTAAGAATTATTTAGTCGATCAGCCATTTGGCTATGTTAGATCTGATTCCTGCCTGTATCACTTAACTACAATATATGTACTAGGGCTGAACGATGTTGTGTTTTAGCATCGACATCACGATGTGCGATAGTCACATCGCCGGAACATGCGATGTGAAGAAGGGTAGCACTCAATGACAGTAAAGGTAGCACCACAGTTTACACAAGTTTGTTGCTGGGATGACATGCACGCTCTGCATGCCTGCACAGTGATTGGTTCGCTGTGATTGGTTGTTGTGCCGCTGCTCACAGCCAACATTATCTGTCACTGGCAGAGCTGTACTAGCGAAAGATGAGCGACGAAGAGGACAAGCATTACGCAGGGAAAAAAAGGATGGTTTCGTACTAAAAATAAGGTCAAAATCTTTGGGACTATTTCGGCTACAAAAAATAGGATGTTTACCAAAAACTGGTACTTTGTCAGGAGTGTTATAAAGTTGTGGCTACAAAACAAGGAAAAACCAGCCATTTGTCTGATCACTTAAAACGGCCCCACAAAGCTCTTTACGACGAGTACAAAATCTCATTTCGGATGTCAATCAAAACGAAACACTATTTGCGATGCCTTTGCCAGTGTGACATCTTAACAGAAAGGCTGTCAATGACAGAAAGAAATAACAAACACAATAACTTTTCCTATCGTAAAGATATGTTGCAATTACACACCGTCGCATTTACTTAGCCATGATTATGATGATGACCAACACTGTTTTACTTTGGCACGTTGGCTAAAAAAAGTTTACTTATAAACAAAAGATTGTGAACTAAAATGCTTATAAGTTCTATTATAAACCAATCGGGGGTTGGTGTAAAGCTGCTGTTTTATAAAAAAATGTGTACTGCTTTTCTGTTTACAGAGAATGAAGCTTGTTTATTAGTGAAATTATTAGTATCATGGAATGGTAATTATTGACTGTAGCCTACATTGATGGCTTGCAACATCGCAATATATATCGTTGGGAAACAAAACATCGCAATGTAATTCATTTCCAATATCGTGCAGCCCTAATATGTACTACAGAATTTTATTATATAATGTAATACAAATAGTGCAACTAATACAAATATTTATTAACAATGATAAAATTATATTGAATAAGTAACCTAAAGAAATTCCCTTTCATTTATTTGCGTTCCATTTATTTTTTTTGCACGCTGCACATATGAGCGCAATTGAAGCTGTTGTAAGATTTACTATAATCTGTCCTGGACTTTAAATATATTATTGTTTTTAGACATTTACAAAAAGTGCCAAAAAAATCCATAGTATAGAAGCATTTAATTGAGGTACCAGGTGATGCAAAACATGTTGAACGCAAACTCTGGCAACAGCAGTTTTCATAGTTCGGTGTTGAATATAATGTATCCTACATTAGAGAAAAAGAGAGAAAAAAAGATTAACTTGTCCAACGGACAAATGGCCAATAAATTTTATGTCAACCCCCTGGCTATATAACATTTCTGAGATTCTTTTATAGTAGGTTAGAGTCCAGGTAAATTTGAAGCCATATATAAGGGTCAAATATTTTTTTTTGAAGTTATTGCAAACCCAAGACATACATTTTGCAATCTCAACATTAATGTACAGTATATTAACTGTAAGTTTAAAGGTGTGTCGCTGTTATAAATGGTAACAACCCGGAGTGCCGTTGAGGTCTGAAAAGATATTGAAAAGGTCTTAAAAGGTATTGAATTTTACTTTAGGATTCCCGCATATACACTGCTAATGGTATTATTCATTTTTTACCGGTTCAAACCATCTGCCACATTACATTCAATTGCATTAAATGAGTTGGACTTTAGTCCCAAGAAAAAGCAGCATTTGTGTGGCAGTACTTTGGATTTGAGAGCCCAGAGGTGCATCAAAATGAGGTAGTGTGCAAGCAGCCTTGAAAAAAGTAGACATTAACATTTTGTTTGACTCATGAATTGTATTTACTTGTCAATTAGATAATCTTTCTTGATGAAGCTGTTCTTAATTGAGCTTGTTGTGCCTGCGTGCGCAAGGAACACAGCGCGCGCTGTCCTCGTAACCAATCAATCCGGTCATGGAACACAGCGCGCACTGTCCTCATAACCAATCAATCCGGTCATGGAACACAGCGCGCGCTGTCCTCATAACCAATCAATCCGGTCATGGAACACAGCGCGCGCTGTCCTCATAACCAATCAATCCGGTCATGGAACACAGCGCGCGCTGTCCTCATAACCAATCAATCCGGTCATGGAACACAGCGCGCACTGTCCTCATAACCAATCAATCCGGTCATGGAACACAGCGCGCACTGTCCTCATAACCAATCAATCCGGTCATGGAACACAGCGCGCACTGTCCTCATAACCAATCAATCCGGTCATGGAACACAGCGCGCACTGTCCTCATAACCAATCAATCTGGTCATGGAACACCTATGTGCCTAGTAGCGTCAGTGAGTTGCTTCCCAATAGGGCAGCCAAAGTCAAAGTACTGCAGTTGTATTACAATGTTCTAGATATCTAACGTGGTCAATATTTTTTAAATTAAATTCCTATTTTAAATAGGATAGCAGCCTAACTGAATAATAGGACTTAATGACTAAAGCACTTTCCATTATATTTTTCACTGAAACTAAGACATACACACCTAGTTAGGATCTTATAGTACTCAAATGAGATTAAAACAGTTTTTTAAATACTATTTTATGCATTGTTTATGCATTTGCCTTTTGTATAGGATTCACATAGAAACCAATCCAGCAAGACATTCTGCTAGAATTTAACATGATTTTCATGTGGTTCCAAATGATGAATAGATGAATAATGATTAGGGCAACTTTGGAGTTAAATCAGCATGTTGTGACAAGACATCTTTATCAAAATTACATTATTTTAACACAAAAGGTTTCTATACAAAAAAAGGTGTTACTACGACTTATCCACTGAACTTCAACATTTCTTTTAGTATAGCTTGTTCTACAGTGTCGAGTAAACAGATTTCAAATTACAGTTCCAACCTAGGAAGGTTGCTGTAATCGTACACAGCACATATTAGGTTTGAAAAAATATGTTTGGGTCCCCCTCCCAAAAATAGATTACATTCATATTAATTATATTATTATTAAGACAGGTGCCTGTAATCCCCTTGTCTTTTAATTACCACATTTAATCACTATAACATTCTCGTTTCACTCAATTATTTATATATATACATACACTCTTCTAAAGGATTATTAGGAACACCTGTTCAATTTCTCATTAATGCAATTATCTACTCAACCAATCACATGGCAGTTGCTTCAATGCATTTAGGGGTGTGGTCCTGGTCAAGACAATCTCCTGAACTCCAAACTGAATGTCAGAATGGGAAAGGTGATTTAAGCTATGCGGCAGTCCTGTGGGCGAAAATGCCTTGTTGATGCTAGTAGTCACAGGAGAATGGGCCGACTGCTTCAAGCTGATAGAAGAGCAACTTTGACTGAAACAACCACTAGTTACAACCGAGGTAGGCAGCAAAGCATTTGTGAAGCCACAACACGCACAACCTTGAGGCGGATGGGCTACAGGAGAAGACCCCACCAGGTAACACTCATCTCCAGAGAAGAGAAAAAGAGGCCACAATTAGCAAGAGCTCACCAAAATTGGACAGTTGAAGACTGGAAAAATGTTGCCTGCTCTGATGAGTCTCGATTTCTGTTGAAACATTCAGAAGTTAGAGTAAGAATTTGGCGTAAACAGAATGAGAACATGGATCCATCATGCCTTGTTACCACTGTGCAGGCTGGTGGTGGTGGTGTAATGGTTTGGGGGATGTTTTCTTGGCACACTTTAGGCCCCTTAGTGCCAATTGGGCATTGTGTAAATGCCACGGCCTACCTGAGCATTGTTTCTGACCATGTCCATCCCTTTATGGCCACCATGTACCCATTCTCTAATGGCTACTTCCAGCAGGATAATGCACCATGTCACAAAGCTAGAATCATTTCAAATTGGTTTCTTGAACATTACAATTAGTTCACTGTACTAAAATGGCCCCCACAGTCACCAGATCTCAACCCAATAGAGCATCTTTGGGATGTGGTGGAACAGGAGCTTTGTCCTTGGATGTGCATCCCACAATTCTCCATCAACTGCAAGATGCTATCCTATCAATATGGGCCAACATTTCTAAAGAATACTTTCAGCACCTTGTGAATCAATGCCACGTAGAATTAAGGCAGTTCTGAAGGCGAAAGGGGGTCAAACACAGTATTAGTATGGTGTTCCTAATAATCCTTTAGGTGAGTGTATATATATACATGCATACTCAGCAATTTCAAAGTGAATTTATAAACTTGTTAGTTACACAATGCTAGTACCAGGTTGGACCCCCTTTTTGTACTTCATGGAATAGATTGAACAAGTTGCTGGAAACATTCCTCAGACATTTTTGTCCATATTTACATTATTGCAACACACAGTAGCTGCAGCTTTGTCGGCTGCACATCCATGATGCAAATCTCCCAATACTCAGGAGGCTGTGGCATTTAAATTATGCAAAATTGTTACTAAGGGTCCCATAGTGTGCCAAGAAAATATCCCCCACACCATTACACCACCACCACCAGCCTGAACCAGTAATACCAGGCATGATTAATCCATGCTTTTGTGTTGTTTATATTCTGACACTATCCTCTGAATGTTGCAGCAGAAATGGAGATTAATCAGACCAGGCAAGGTTTTTATTTTCTGTTGTCCAAGTTTGTTGTGCATATGCAAATTGTAGCCTCAGTTTCCTGTTCTTATCTGACAGGAGTGGCACCTGGTGTGGTTTTCTGTTGCTGTAGCCCATCTGCCTCAATGATGAGGTGCTCTTCTACACACCTTGGTTGTAACGAGTGGTTATTTGAGTTACTGTTGTCTTTCTATCAGCTTGAACTAGTCTGGCAATTCTCTTCTGACTGCCCAGAGAACTGCCACTCACTGGTTATTTGCTCTTTCAAAACATTATCTGTAAACCCTAGAGATGGTTATGTGAGAGAATCCCAGTAGATCAGCACTTTCTGAAATACTAAAATCAGCCCGTCTGACACCAACAATCACACCACGTCACTTAAATCCCATTTCTTCTCCCTTTTGATGGTGGGTTTGCAATTCAGCAGATCGTCTATGTCTACATGCCTAAATGCATTAACTTGCTGCCACAGGATTGACTTATTAGATATTTGCGTTGACAAGCCGGTGAAGAGGTGTACCTAAAGAAGTGTCCAGCGAGTGTAGTTCATGTAAAGGAATGAGTTGATTGACTGAACCAAAATAAAGGTATGATACAAATACAGACCCGTTAATGTGAAAATCCACAAAGTGTTGAACCAAAATATAAATGTTATTTACACTGTAGGTCTTTTTTCATGGTACATTATGTGTATTCCATGGGAAATCCAAAGATTAGGGCTTTATTTAAATTGACTGCTGTACTCTCTTAGGAAATGTAATTCAATTTGTAGCATTTTGTGTCTTATTGTTAAATTTGTAGTATAAATGAACATTTCTATTAAAGTATATGAACATTTCATAGTTTATATATTGCAACCTTAAGACTGCACGTTATTATACCATGTAATCTAATAAACCAATTTTTCCAATAACTAGCCACATAAACTAGATAATGAGCCACGAGTGGTTTAGCTATTAACTACTTTTAATTAGTATTAATTAGTACCACTCTTTCCTCATGTTCCTTACCTCTATCCTCCATGATTCCCCTACTTTACAAAGTTTACAGTCCTGTTATTCTGTCTTTTCCCCTATCTTCACTAGTTACATTACTCTGACCGACTGGCAGCTCTTTCTACAGAGGAGGCTATACAAAGACAGGGATGGTTTCTACAGAGGAGGCATGTTTGTTTTTACAGCTAAACAATAGCTTGTAGCCTGGAGAATAATTCTGGAGAAGCCAGGGATTAGCACCTAGATATATACTATCTGTGTAACTTGCACTTTCATAGTCACATTCACCACAAACCATACATTTCGAGTTGTATACACCAATGTTAAGATGTGTTTATAATCTTTAAAACGATGTACCAACTTGTGTATCAACTCTTAAAATTGAACTCAGTAGGGCTAGGTAATGAAGATAGATAACCAGATCAGCTGAGAAAAGCCCACTGCGCAACGCTTTACACACAATGCATTCTGCACGTCGCAAATCAAGTTCTGAAGTGGATGAAATTTGTAGCTTATTTGCTACTCATTAAAAGTTCAACGGCATAATGTGCCAGCTAGTCTGAAAAGTTTGTCTACAAACAAGTTTGTGTGTCAAGCATTGTATTGCTGACTAAGTACGTAATGAATAGTCAACTTATCAGTGTTAGGATCGTTTTATTTTGCCTGTTCTGAATGTAAAGTTGGAACAAACCATTTATTAGAGGGGTTGGAGGGGGGCCCGGAAATAACCGTCAATTATATTTTAGAGAACGTGAGCGGTATATTCATCACCAACAGCATTATTGTTGTTTACGTATTATTTTAGTGGGCCCCTCCAAGTTCATGGGCCCAATGAATGCCTTCTACCATTCCCTGCGTCAGCGATGACGCTGATATCAACAATGTAAAAATCCTGGTACTGGTTTGGTTCCTTTGCAAATCCTATGAGAAAGCCCAAACAGAATACTTTAAAATAGTATCCTAAAACTGTTTAAATATGAGTTATATAGGATCCTATTGTTACAGACAAATCCTCAAGAACTGTTCTACTAGTGGTTTTTATCATGGTTTCAATGAAAAAGCATTGTCACCCTGACTTTACCTACGTTGATACGTACTGAGTGCATGCAGCAGCATCATTGGTCCATCAAGTAGACTTTAATTGGGCCAATTAAAGTCATATGTTAGTCTGCTATCCTATTTGAAATAGGTAATGCATTACAAAACCTTCGCTACATAGAACATATTAATAAAACTGCTGCTCCTTTTTCTTTCCCATTGGGAGGCAACTGATGGCGGAGTAATAAGCACCTCCACACAACTTATTTTGAACGTCACTCACCCATTCTGAAACACAAATACATGAGCGCACTTTTTTAATTTCTCCTGTCTAATTTTGTCATCTACTTCACAAGATAATTTACCATCCACAGCAGTAGTTAGCTAGCTAGCAGCTTAGCTATCAGGTGAAAAGCCTATTCTGACTCAACGTCACTTTGACCTTAGCAGCATCACTTTTAGTCCTTACTGGATTGATTGGCACAAGGAACGTGAGCTCTGTGTTTCTTGTGCATACAGATAGTAGTACAACAAGCCCAATAATCTTAGGAACATTTTTGAAGCCTGACAGATTATCTAGGTGAAAAGCAAAGACAATTTGTTTAATAAATGAATAATTTCTATATTTATTTCCCTTGGCCTGGTGGCAGTGTTTTTGCCATGATGCAGCACCACATTAAAATGAATGCAACAGAAACACTTGTGTGAACTTCTCCTTTTAAAAGGGGTTGCACAGGACAAAACATGGCATACAATGAAGGATGAGAAATCCCTTTAAATGTAGGGCGACAAAATGGCCAGAGAAGGATGGCGGGAGAATAGGGGAGCATGTAAGAGGTCCGTTTTGGGCTGATATGCCTTTTGGCCAGTGGCTGCTGTCAGCATAATTCAAAAGTAGAACATTTCTATAATTCTTGTTTCTTTTCAACCCTCACATCAGGCACATGACATCCGAACCAATGAAGTGGTTGCCATCAAGAAGATGTCATATGGTGGCAAGCAGTCCAACGAGGTATGAACACAGATTATATTGTCCAAATCCTGTTAGAAAAAGTCCTGTTTTAATACCAGCTGCACCAGCGCAAGTCAAGTTTGGAAGATACTCACAGCCCCCTCGTCTATTACCTAGAAATGGCAGGATATCATCAAAGAAGTGAAGTTTCTTCAGAAGCTGCGCCATCCCAACACGGTGGAGTACCGAGGCTGCTATCTGAGAGAACACACGGCATGGGTAAGTGTTGATGCTCTTCTGATGAGGCTCTACTCATTACCACTCTAATGGAACCCGGTTCTCTCTAATTCTGTTGGGGCTCATAGGGCTGAAATTGGTGAACTAGCCATTTCTTACTAATCCTGAATGGCAGATTTTCCAAAACTTTTCCAAAATTGTCTATTCTATTTTCACCTCTTACTAACCCTGTTATGTATGCATATAAAAAATCTGTCAGTGGAATATTTGTCAGCAGTGTTAGTGAGGAGCTTCCAATAAATGGCTTTCACTCAAGCAAACATTTGGATAAGTAATCATGGACGTTTCCAAGGTGAAGGGGGTTGTACTAACGAAGGTTTGCTTTGCCCTACGTCATTAGAAGTCCCACAAAATGACTTATTGGATTGTTCTCTGCAGGCACTAGCAAGCTTGTTGAGCTGCGGACCAGAAATCAGTTAAGCAGCAAACACTACTTGATAATGGCTGTGATGACATTCTATTCACTGGAAACCTGCAAAATTCTGAGTAAATCATCTGTAGATTAGGAACCATATGGATGAGACACTGGGTTTATACTGTTATTAGGGGTGCAACGGATCATGAAACTCACGGATCGGATCGGTTTTCGGATCAGAGTCACGGATCGGATCATTTTTCGGATCAGCAAAATAAAAAAATATAAAATAATTGGAATTTGGGTTAGTTGTTTTTATAATTTTCAGTGGTTATGATGAGCAATATGGTTAATATTGATCGTTGTTTAGGTACATTAAATCACCTTAAGCCTTTTCCTCGCCATAGGAGCCAATGATGAAGAAAACTTTAAGGTGAAATTATATAATTGTCTTCTAATTATATAATCTTGGATTTCGGTTAGTTATATTGACAGGCTTAAGTGTTCATAACAAGAAATGGCCATGAGAAATTTGGTGATGATTGACCATTGTTTAGGTACATTAAAACCACGTTAAGTTTTTTCACATTAAGCCTTTTAGTAGGCTATGGGATGTCGTAACGTGGCTCAAACACTTTCAGCATGTTTAAAGTCCTCAGTTTGCACAACCGAATATGGCCTCATGTCTGCACCTATAAACACACCGATAGCGTTAGTGATGGCTTTAGCCCGGTCTGATTAATTGCTTAAATGCCATGGTGATAAGCGGTTGTTTGCAGCTTTCGTTTTCACTCCTGTCAGTGAAACACCGGGGTGATGTCGCTTCAAATGCGTGGCCATGCTTGATGTGTTTCCACTGTCATATCGCTTTCTTGTGCCACAGTGCCTACACACTGTCACGGTTTTATCCACTAACCTCTTTCCTTCATTATATGTAACAAGGAAGCCAAAATTCT
>JACXGM010032660.1:0-12600 GCA_016801145.1 Umbra pygmaea | reverse complement strand
GTAGAGGAGGACTAGCAGCCTGCTCTTTAGTAAAAAGCTATATGATCAACAGGCTCTGTACTGTTAGTGGTACTGGTACCTTTATGTGGTAGAGGAGGACTAGCAGCCTGCTCTTTAGTAAAGCTACATGATCAACAGGCTCTGTGCTGTTAGTGGTACTGGTACCTTTATGTGGTAGAGGAGGACTAGCAGCCTGCTCTTTAATAAAGCTACATGATCAACAGGCTCTGTGCTGCTAGTTGTACTGGTACCTTTATGTGGTAGAGGAGGACTAGCAGCCTGCTCTTTAGTAAAGCTACATGATCAACAGGCTCTGTGCTGTTAGTGGTACTGGTACCTTTATGTGGTAGAGGAGGACTAGCAGCCTGCTCTTTAGTAAAGCTACATGATCAACAGGCTCTGTGCTGCTAGTGGTACTGGTACCTTGCTGAAGCTGCTCCAGGCCATTTAGTTCTGGTTGGGTAAGTGACACTCTAATTCCTGTTGAGTCATGTGACTCTGAACATGCTCTCTTGCCCAGTGATGCAGTGGTTTCTGGATAAGTGGATATGCTTTTATTCCCCCCAACCCAGGACAAAGTGAAGATTCCCTTTATAAAATCTAATAAATTAAATTATTATACAATATTGAGCCTGATGTTGTATCATTCCCAATTTCCTTAAATAAATGGCCTCATAATCTAGTTAGAATGAGGCATAATACATTATCCTGCCATCATCAAAATGTCTAGCTAGTCACAATAGCTATAATATAACATACAGTCAGACAACACATATTTAATACATTAATGGTCAATAAAATTACTATTCATAATAGGCCTATCCATGATATTTACAGTAGCTGACAGCCTGTACCTAACAAGTGGTTTGTTTGTCTTTGGCTAAATGAACGTAAATTGAGTGTGGCTTGTCTGGTTAAATAGAAGACTACCTGTGTTGCTGATTCAATATGATGGAGTTGACAGAGTTTGTGTTTCGTAAAGCAGTAATCTCGTTCCCAGACTCTTCTGCTCCATCTTCTCTCAGTCTGTCTCAGCTGCAGGTTGTCCGGGTCATTATTTTTATCAGTGAAACAACCGCTCTCTTGAAGTCGTTCCGATGTGCGTTGCGCGTTTCCAGTTCATGCTTAATTTGTGCATATCTTCACCATCTCACACACAGCGTGAGTACAATTTAAGCAATTTAGTAAAGCTAATTGATCAAACGTATAGCTCCACTGAACTACTTTGTGAAAATGTTTATTTATTGCACCCTCAGTGCACCCTGGTTAACGGAGTTTAGGGGTTCCCAGCGAACATGAACCTGGTTTGATAAAGGTTCATGTCAAAAGCTTAACTTCATTGCCCAGAGGGCAGTAAGTGATGGTAATCCCATTGACAGTATATAAAATGGACGAAGCGACCCCATACATTTTGAAGGAGACAAAGTAAAGTCAATTAGAAACACTTTTCCGGTTAAGCCTGAGCGTACTTCTTCAGGTTAAGCCTGAGCGTACTGCGCAGCCTGAAGCTGAGCGTGACGACGTAGATGTGACGTGAGCAACGTGTCTGAAAGTTGTAATTCTTATTTTAGCCATGCCAAGAGAAATCTGAATCATTCAAATCTTGCCTCTTGCAGAGGAAGGAGAGCATTTGTAGGAGTTGTCCATCTATTCTGATAAATTATTTTATCATTTTGAATGTATGCCTCCACGTCTCCTCGATTGCCTGTGAGCTTCTCCTGACTCTATGGTAATTTCTCTACTGTCGACAGAAAGTTGCATTGTTATGACACAATTGTTAGCCTATATTTACAACAACGGCTGCTTCGAAGCCATATCGTGAAATACAAGGTAATGGAGCCTTTTATACTTTGTGGTGTTTCTTTAGAAATGAACAATGGACAAATAGCGTCTTTAAATGCTTTAGATGTTAATTTATTAGCTCTTAAAGTGACAGCAAAATGAATGGGAGTCATTCCTAGGTACCTACCAAATCGATGCCTAGGTAGCCGCAGAATCCCCCCATAGTAGCTTCAACTCCCGGATGCTGGCTTACCCCGTTAGGGGTAAAGGATGGGTAATCCAGCAGATACCCTTAGGGGTAAAGGATGGGTAATCCAGCAGATACACACGGCGGCCATCCAAGAAAAGGATGGGTCTATGTAATTAGTCATTGGAGATTGACAATGATGTGTATCGGGAGTACAGTATATGAGAATTGCTTGTATGCAACAAATTCTCCTGGTATGCTACAACGTAAAACGAATATCTACCGGTGTGGCGTACCGGTGAGTACCAGCCCACTTCAAGCATTGATTTCGTGTAATTTCTGGAAAATGTACACTAGGCCAAACTAAAAATTCTTAGGGGGGGTCCCAAACGATGTATGGAGGGTCCCGGATCTCCAGACCTCATTTTGAACTTTGCACCTTTACACATTCTGTCGTGTATTAATCAACTAATTAATTTAGCCAGAGTCCGGAGAATGTGTAAATAGAGCAAAATACTTTATTGTTTCAATCAACAATAATGCCGGTCGTTCCTGCAGGAAGAACTCTCGATCATTCTTTCTCACTTTGGTTATATCAGGTTATATCAGGAATGACGTCATGACAGGAAAACAATACTGATAAACTACTGGCCTAATCGATGGCATTATTCAAATCTAACCAATCGTTGCCCTTGGATACAACATACATTCAACAGGTTTAAGGCGACAGTTAGTCTGGGTCTCATGTAAATGCTTTTCTTTGAAGCCCCAACATGGTGGCTACAGTACTGCCTATAGCTGAACCAAGAACAATAGATAAACACAGCCAAATGTTTGCCGTTTGGCCACCGCCAGCGGGAACCTAGGCTTCAAAACGACACTTGTATTCAACATTCAATTGTTACTTAGTCTCCTGCATTCCTACATAATCTTATTTAATTACGCCGTCTCTTTACCTAAAGGAGCATTTGCAATACATTTCCCAGGGAACAATCCTTCTTAATTACATCATTTTTCAACAGTCTCAGAATAACTGGTCTTGCTTTATAATTTTCACATGATCTATAGCTTCTAATAGACACCAAACACGCAGGGTATCCTATCATAGTACATAGCATTTTCTTGTCTGCATTTAATATCACTTAGTGGTTCAGTTCTCATTAATGCTAATCCTTTGAACAGTTATTCTGCATAACATACCAAATTCTCTTGCTACATTTATTGCATTTCCTCATAACCGTATTCTAAACAAGAAACCTATTTCTACACACATTTTATTAATCATCAGTTCTATAGTAAAGAGAATTATCCTATAATTCACACACACCACCAGTGCTCTGTCCGTCAAACAACCCAACCCCATGGTCATATGTCATTTTTGTTGTTTGTTTTCCTTTTTCTTCCATAACATGTTCACACTCTCACACACACATGCTTACAAGCCTTAAATATAAAGATTCTTACCCAAAGAGAATGACCATATTTTCCATAGATTTTCTTTGACCTTTCAGATCACCCAGCAGCACTGTCTGAATATTTCATTCCAAAAAGCCTCCCTGACCCAATTACCAATCTTCAAGTTGTTCCTAAATATTTTGATTTCTATTTGGTCAAATGTTTTATCTTCAATTGAATAATGTACATTTTACTGTTGAGACTTGTAATTTAATTAATTTATGAATTAGGTATTTCAATGATTTCAAAATGTTTAACTTCTTTCTCTATTTTTGTTGCAATGCTACAATGATCTGGTTGTATTTTTTGAGCTGAACAAGTTTCCCCATATAACTGTGACAGCTGAAAATCAGATTACCTTCAATTATATGTTTGAGTTTGGCCACATTATTTTGCTGAAATATTTGTCATGGCTCTTCATGAGTATGGAATCGGAAATGCAACCAATTTAGAAAGGTGGGTGTTTTAAATATTGTACTATTCATTTAAAGTGACACATTTTGATTTGGAGCATTGCAAATAGCCCACTTTTGAACAAGGGGTGAGACTCTTAGTGGTCTCTTAATTTCTTCCGGAGCTGTATTTATTTTGGGGCTTCTTGTTTTTTCTTGAAATGTGAAAGTCATATTTTAGAAATACACCTAGGTCATCTCCAATTCTTGAAGTGTTTATGAGACCCTCTGCATGTGTTCTTACTGGAATATCAAACTAAATTAACCCTCTGTGTGTATTGTTACTGGAACATCAGATTAAATTAACCCTCTGTATGTTTTCTTACTGGTAGATCAGATTAAATTAACCCTCTGTATGTGTTTTTACTAGATCATCAGATTGTATTTACACTGCATTTGTTCTTCCTGGAACAGCAAATCATATTACATGTCACGTAACTGTAAAATCATTTATTTTGGATGATTATAAAATTATGGGATGAAATTATATTGTACTCTCAACACACTTGATATTGAAACCCTAACAACATAACTTGAATGCAGTAGACATAAAGAAGTCTTTAAAAAAAGGTTGCATATCACCTGTGTAAGATAAATAGTTATGTTATCGTGATGAACATTCAATCTTGCCTACACTGTAGAAAAACAATATGTAAAAATACTGGCAACATATTACCTATTTTCTATTATTTTATGGACATTTCCTTTAAGACAATCACAGAAAATACTTATATATAAACACAGTAAATGTCTGTTATCAGTCCCAATGTCCCTAGTGTCTGTGTGCTTGTTCTGTGTTTCACATCTTACTGGTTTCTCACCTGTGTGTTTTGTTTTGATTCTGTTTTCCTGCTCTTTGTGTCACATGATCCCATCACATGTTCTAGTTAGCCTATTAGTTCTGTAGATTAGTCCTCACATGCACAACCTTCCCAAGATGGCCTTCGCCTCCGCCACTGCCAGCATGGCCGCCCCCAGTGTCCCCTGCTGCCCTCAGTGTCCCCTGCTGCCCTCAGTGTCCCCTGCTGCCCAGTGTCCCCTGCTGCCCTCAGTGTCCCCTGCTGCCCAGTGTCCCCTGCTAACCAGTGTCCCCTGCTGCCCAGTGTACCCTGTTGCCCTCAGTGTCCCCTGCTGCCCTCAGTGTCCCCTGCTGCACAGTGTCCCCTGCTGCCCTCAGTGTCCCCTGCTGCCCTCAGTGTCCCCTGCTGCCCAGTGTCCCCTGCTGCCCTCAGTGTCCCCTGCTGCACTCAGTGTCCCCTGCTGCTCAGTGTCCCCTGCTGTCAAGTGTCCCCTGCTGCATGGGCCCTGCCGGGCTCTCCTGTCCTCCACCTGTTAGGCCTCTGCCTAGTTTTGTTCCTGTTGTGTGTTTCTTCATAATTTGTTCTGTTCAGTAGTATTTTAGTGTTTTAATAAATATCTACATTGTTGGTAAAGATGCTCTTGTCTCCTATCCTTGAGGCAACGTGAAATTAACACACAGAGCTGGTATTACTTTGTAACGGACATCTACTGTGTTTATAAGGAATGTCTATTATCATCTTGAAGGAAATGTCTGTAAAAAAAACAGAAAAAGTATTGGTAATCTGTTGCCAGTACATTTTACTGTTTTTTTCAAAGTTATTTTTTACAGTGTAACTTTAAGACAATAAGAGAGAGAAACTCAGACCATCTTACCAAAGCAGAGGGAGAGTGTAGAGAGATCCAGCATGAATGGCCTTTCCGTCTGCAGTCCTGTGTTCTTCCATTCTGAGGGATGATTACTATCACACCATAGCAACCATGTGTCATATAATTATAAGTAAATGATTCCTGTCATTTAATTATTATTATTATTTATATTATGATGGCTTTAGACTCAGATAATAAATCAGATAGTTAGTTGAGCTGCCTGTAGAGACAGCTTTCAAAGGGCTATGGATGTCCAACGCATTCTCATGGTGATATGTGGGTGAACGTACGTAATGGAAATTTTTCCACATTACGTATACAGACTTACGATATGGGCATTGAAATGTGGAGTTTCATACGTATTGAATAGCCATTCTACCAGATTATTTCCAAGAATAGGCCAATCGGTTACAATTGAAATTAATTGGGGAGAGTTTAGCTCAGGCATAACATGCTAGGTCAGTGAAGTTAATGTTAGGGTAAGGTTAAGGTAAACTGACTTTTTAAACTTTTCGGAACCGTACAAGGCTTTATGTTTCCTTGACTCCAGAAACGTAAATGTGTACTGTACACATTTTTTGTTTTGTGTGATATTTTATATATCGATATGAGAGCAGCCTGGGCTTTTAGTCATATAGTATTCGGAAGAACAACATACATCCAGTGCCTATAGAATATCATCATACCCGGTTAAAATCTTTAACTTTTGTCAAATTACACCCTGGAAATTAAAATAGCTTAAATCTAATTAAATGCCAAATTTAGTGGTTTTGATTACTTCACAAGAAAAATGGCTATTCCGTGATGAGTCCATTACTAGTAGTGCATGGCAATACAAAGAATACACCATGGTTGGAAAGGTGCTTTCAAAAGGGCTCTGGGACAAAGTTGTACAAACGCACATGTTAGAAGAAAGATACCAAATATTTAAAAGGCTTTAAATACGCCTCTGAGTACTGTTCAGAGCATTATTAGGAAGTGGAAAGCATATGGCACCACCAACACCTTGCCTAGATCGGGCCACCCCTCTAAACTTTCCATTGATCAGGGAAGCTACATGTACCAAGAGATCAATGGCAACTTTGAAGGGTTTACTAGTCCTCATGGCTGAGATTGATTGGTCTGTGCATCTGACAACAATCTCACAAGCTTTACACAATGCTGGCCTGTATGGTAGGTTGGCAAGAAGGAAGCATGATTTGAAAAAGGGCAACACAGAATTTCTTTTGCACTTTGCAAAAAACACTGAAGATTCTAGAGCCATTCTATAGTTTTTATGGTCAGATTTAAATTTTGTGACTGAACTGCAAGCATTATGTAAGCAAAAACCTTAGCACACCAACCAAAACACACCATACCTACTGTGAAGCATGGTGGCGTCAACAGTATGTTGTGGGGGTGTTGCTCTTCAGCGGGGACTGGGCAATTTTTCAGGATCAAATGGAAAATGAATGCTGTCAAGTACACCCAAATTCACTGTGTACTCTTATTATCAATTTGTTTTACATATCCACAAATTTCTAAGTCTTTCCTTTCAAAAAATGTCAAGCATATGTATGTCCTTACTTCAGATCCAGTAAAAAAAAAGGTTATATTTGGATATGTTTTTTAGGCAGAAATTGAGTTTCAGGGCTGGATCCTTAAGAGGTAATGTAAGATGGTTCGTTAAGTAATTATTTGTTAAGTAACGCCTCATAATGTAAGATGGTTTGTTAAGTAACGCCTCATAATGTAAGATGGTTTGTTAAGTAACGCCTCATAATGTAAGATGGTTTGTTAAGTAACGCCTCATAATGTAAGATGGTTTGTTAAGTAACGCCTCATAATGTAAGATGGTTTGTTAAGTAACGCCTCATAATGTAAAATGGTTTGTTAAGTAACGCCTCATAATGTAAGATGGTTTGTTAAGTAACGCCTCATAATGTAAAATGGTTTGTTAAGTAACGCCTCATAATGTAAAATGGTTTGTTAAGTAATGCCTCATAATGTAAGATGGTTTGTTAAGTAACGCCTCATAATGTAAGATGGTTTGTTAAGTAATGTTTTGTTAAGTAATGCCTCATGTCACATGGTTTGTAGCTGGCTTGCAATTTGTATTAAAGGTAATCATTGATTTTTACCAAAAATATATAACAATCATTTATTTGATTTTCTCTACTTATGATTGTTTTTATACTGAAAAACCCATAATATTTGTATTATACTAGGATTTAAGTCATTTATTGGCCTACGGGTCACATGCAAATATATCTCAAGCCTGTCACTGAATCAGGATGAGACGTGACGGATGGTACAGTCTTGATCAACTACTTGGTATGACGTCCAATCAGATGAAACAGCCATCACTCGGTCTTTTCTACTTCATAAATCACACACTGCGATATGGGGAAATATGTATTCACTTTCTTCAATAAATCACTGTTATCCTTTAGCTAAGTGTCAATTATCTAAGGCACAGCAAATGACTTTCCTCCGGTGTCACCTTGACGATGGTGGGCAGGGATGAAACCAGCAAAGGTCCCAGTGTGGATCATAACATCCAGCTTCTAAAGCAAAACAAACTTTGTTTAGATTATGAACACAATATTTTTACTTTCAGTAGCATTACAAAATTTTTTAGCAGAATTTAAACTTTTTATTCATTTTTATTTCTCTAATGTGACTTTGAAATAATATTTTTGCAAACCATGTTTTGTTTTACAGTATCTATGTAACAGAGAATTTTTTTGTAAGTTGGATTGTTGATGCATATACAGACCAAAAGCTTGCAATGACAGCAGAACAAAGTTCAAAGGTCTGAATTAAACAATCTTCTGGGCAAGAAATGATCATGTGTACTGTTTAATAACCAAGGGTTAATTTAACATGGCGTTCTGTTCCTTCCATTGTTTTCTACAGGAGTGCATTATAGGAGATATATTGCAGTTTGAGACAAAAATCGCATACATTTTTAAAGCAGAAGACTAGTAAGAAAAGAAAAATCTGTGTCTTTTGAAATGGAGCGTGTGCTCTTAATGGCTTCTTGCATATGAAAAGGGTCATACGATAAATGTATTGCTATGGCTTCATTTGAAATTCCTATTGTTTGCATGTTAGATGTGAATATAATTGGGAGCCATAGATCCATGGGGCTAGCAAGCATAGTATCAACAGAGATTGGACCTAAATGACGCTAAAACAAAGACCATATCCAGTACACCTCAAAATATGCAGGTTCAGTGAAGTGTGTCTCCAGAGAAGGTTTAAGAAGGTTCCAACAGGATGACTCAGCTTTGCAATTCTTATTGTCTCAAAGCAAAACCCCTTTTTTGTTTGAGATACAACCCTCTGTGGAAAAATATCACCTGGAAGCCCAGAAAGTGTTGTTCAAAGTGTTGCTGAAGAACTTTTTGTAACCTTTTTAGCGATTGCAGTTTATAGCTGGAGCTTTTTTTTGGGAACTCTTCTGGAATCAGGAAATGCTCTACAGTGGGGATTGGGTTGTAAGTCCTTGGTTGGTTCAGCAGACAGGATACATACAGTTGTATGCAAAAGTTTACTCACCCCTGACAATTTCCATGATTTTCATTAATAAATAATTGGGGGATTGGATCAGCAATTTAATTTTGATCTTTCAAATAACTGAAGGACACAGTAATATTTCAGTAGTGAAATAAGTTTGTGGATTAACAGAAAATGTGCAATATGCATCAAAACAAAATTAGACATTGTTTACATTTGGGCACCCTTATCATTTTGTTGATTTGAGTACCTGTAACTACCTAGCACTGATTAATTGGAACACACAAATGGTTCCAATCATGAGAAAAGGTATTTAAGGTGACAAATTGCAAGTTGTTGTTCTCTTTGACTCTCCTCTGAAGAGTGACATCATGGGGGCCTCAAACAACTCTCAAATGACCTGAAAGTATTCTTTATGAAGTCTGAATAATTTAGGTAAATGTGTACACTACATTTATGCCTATTTTTTCACATCTTCGGAAACCACTATGATTTCCCTCCTGTGGTAATGTTTTTTCTGTAATTATGTATGGTTTGTAAAAATGGGAACTGCTCTGTCTGTGTAGATGAGAGAAGCTAAGTGTTTGCGTGCTGTGCACTCACCACATTATCACCAAGCATACACCCTTAAAAATGCATCTGAATAACGTGCCACTGACTTAAGACTAGGTTTTTCCTGGTCTGTGGCGGAATTGTTTTCTGACACTGCAAAATAGCACCAGGGAATGTTTGCGCCAGAACATGCCTCCTCTTTTTGTTGAACTGCCCCCGGGGAGTGCAAGTTCGTTGCCAAATTACCGACGCGCGTCTGTGGAGGGAAAAGTCCACTGTGGGTGGGTTGTAAAATAGTAATGATGCTTCGGTGTAAAAAGTAAATTTCGCTGGGTGCAAGATAGGGCCCTGTGTGTTAACGGACATTTACTGTGTTTATAAAGTATTTTCTATTATTGTCTTGAAGGAAATGTAGGTAAAATACTAGAAAAAGTACTGGTATATTTGTTCCCGGCACATTTCACAGTTTTTTATGGAACAATTTTTTACAGAGTAGGGAATTGGGTTCCTTTTGAGATTCATACATTGTCTCGGTTCTGACGGACAGACAGGGCACAGGAGGTTGGTCTGCTTTTGGTAAATGGACCAGGGTAGACAAACCCCTTAGCCCTTCCCAGACAGTTTATTACTTCAGATAAAATCTCACTTCCAGTCCGTAAGGTGGACCTCTGCCTCCAGAGCCCAGCCTTCCTGGATGGATATCAGTGATGTAGACGAGCGATTGTTCGCCGGGGTCACTACCTTTCCAGCCGCTGGTCCAAATTACACTCTATGCCCACTCCTTCTATCCTGAGCCCCTGGTCAAAATATGTCCCCTAAATAGGGAACAAGGGTGCAGTTTAGGAATGATCTCGGACTCCATCTGCTCCCATGTACTGTAGTTTGGACAGAAATTCAGTCAGTCAGAGAGTAAGCTGTCAACGTCTTGTCAGTGAACCAACAGTGGCTGCCATTCTCAGAGCAGCTCTTATTAGAAGAGCCTCTACGGTGAACCCAACATCTTTTTTTCTGGTATTCATATACATTTTCTGTTATTGAATGTCTTAAGGTTCAATTTAAGTACATGTTGTGAACAGAGGAAAAAAGACCAAGAAACACAGGGCACTTTATGACAATAACTTTCACATTTTACATTTTGTTCAGTTAGCAGATGCTCTTTTCAGGGTGACTAGTAGTAATAGATAAAGAATAGAGATAAGCAATAATATAGAGATACAGCAATAAAGAGAAACTATAATAGAGATAGCAATAGAGACAACAATAAGGATAAAAAATAATGACGACATGCAATAATAAAAATAATAATAAAAACACAACAAAAGAGAAACTATAAAAGAGACAGAGCAATAGAGACAAACAATATCAGAGACAGACAAAATTAGACATATTATAATTGGTACAGACAATAATAGAGACAGACAATAATAGAGACAGACAATATTAGACATATTATAATTGGTACAAACAATAATAGAGAGCAGACAATAATAGAGACAGACAATATTATACATATTATAATTGGTACAGACAATAATAGAGACAAACAATATCAGAGACAGACAATATTAGACATATTATAATTGGTACAGACAATAATAGAAAGCAGACAATAATAGAGACAGACAATATTAGACATATTATAATTGGTACAGACAATAATAGAGACAGACAATATTATACATATTATAATTGGTACAGACAATAATAGAGACAGACAATATTAGACATATTATAATTGGTACAGACAATAATAGAGACAGACAATATTATACATATTATAATTGGTACAGACAATAATAGAGACAGACAATATTAGACATATTATAATTGGTACAGACAATAATAGAGACAGACAATATTAGACATATTATAATTGGTACAGACAATAATAGAGACAGACAATATTATACATATTATAATTGGTACAGACAATAATAGAAAGCAGACAATAATAGAGACAGACAATATTAGACATATTATAATAGGTACAAACAATAAAAGAGACAGAAAATATTAGACAGACAATAAAAGAGACAGAAAGAAAGAGAACACAACTATTATTTGCCTGGGATGAAGAGAAGGGAGCTTTTCACAGGTTCATGTGCTGGTCAATCAGCTAGCGTCACTCGTCTCCTGTGAAGTTTGGGCCACTGTTGTGCATGTGGTGTCCATGTGATATCCATGTGTTCTCCTTGGCCATCCATTTGTGTGAGTCTATGCTGTTACGCGTTAAGTTAAATTACATTTTTGCATATGCACGGTCCCCTACATCCTACACATTTTTCTCACAGTCAACCTCCAAGTTTACTGTCCATGCATCATGGCTTGGAGATGTTGTGGTTGTAAAAAGTTTAGTGATAGGCTGGTTGTTAATATATAGTCAAAACCCTCAAGCATTGGTAATGTTATGGTTGTTAAATGCTTAGTGATTGGCCGGTTGCTCCTGTGTAGTCAACCCCAGGGTTGGTATCGTGTTGGTTGTAGTCTGTAGTTGTAGATGAGTGTGACTTGTTTTTCAGGACCCTGTAGTTTTGGACATTTCTACTAGTGCTGTACGTCACTCAACTGCAGTTATCCACTGCTGATACAATCCGTTCTACTGCCCTCAGAGGAGATGTGCACCGGTGAGGTGTAAAATTGTCTGAGCTGGGCAGATGGCTTACTGTGATCTTCATCCAGGAACATCAGCCTGTGATGACGTCCATGACACTCACACCCCAAAAATGCCAAAGCATTAAATTATATAAGACCTTTCACATTTTAAAATACTCAACAATCAAATTCAAATAAATTATTTTAATAGCTAAATTTCAATAATAATAATATTAATACCAAAGATAGATTACAACATATAACACTAATATTACAATATTTACACATTGACTGGTCCTGTGGGTTGCTTTGGGTATCATGTGGTTCTGAATGTGACTATGGGTTTTTGGTGAGGTTCTCTGGTAGGCTCTTCCATGTGGTGCGGTTGTCTGGTAGGCTCCTCCATGTGGT
>JACXGM010032658.1:0-12555 GCA_016801145.1 Umbra pygmaea | reverse complement strand
CGTATAATACTACATATTATGCTGGAGCCTTCGTCTCCAGCCTAGTTTTTAAACGCCGCGGTTCGAACTCCGTTATTAGGACATTATCAACACAACATTATTTTTATAAAATTGTATTGGATTTCGTTTTCAGCATCGTAATCTGAACAAACAAACAGCAAGCCGCGGAAGGAACCCAGCACTACTTGGGCTGAAAACAGCCAGATCATCCGCATTAGATATTTACACACTTATCTCCAATCATACACCCAGTGTTACAACATTTCACAGTTTAATGTTTGTATGTGGCCCTACACTAAAGTCTAGTGACAACGCTATAAAAGCCTATTGCGGTGCTTGCGTCACTCCCTTATCCCTCCTACCAGTTCCTATGGCCATTTGACCAGTGCGAATGCAACTAGCAAAACCTGTTTTTGGGGAGAGTAGTTAGTAGAACTGTTTAGAAGTGGACTGTTCCTATAACTACGTTCCTGTAACTACTTGGTCGGAAAGCGGCTTATGTAAAGCGCTTTGAGTTCCTTGGAAGAAAAGCGCTATATAAGTTGAATGCATTATGTTATTTTCTCAATCTTGCTTGGCTATATATTGCTAGGTGGCTGTAGTAGCTGATGGGACACCCTTAACATTTTCACTCATAACATTGATAACTCTATAGCTACACTAAAACCGATATATTTGCTAGAACTCCAAGATCCTAAGCTTTAAGGACATATGAGACACGTTAATATAAACATTGAGGTTGTTAGCCTTGTTTCTAATTGACATTCTATTTTATTCTTGGTGCAGAAACGGCCAGCTGACTATACAAGCGAATCGCTTTTGTTACTGGCTATGTACGTCACATTATGACTAACATCATTGTTTTAGCTATTGTAAAAATGAGATATTTGCTAGAACCCCAAGCTCCTATTATGAGGTGAAATTATTATTTTTGTTATAGCTACTGTAAAATTAAGACATTTGCTACATTCCTGAGCGTCTAAGCTTTCTGTGTGTATATGACATGTATATATAACCTAAATATTGGAATTGTGAACTTTGATTCTATTCCAGTTGTTTTTTTGGGGGGGGGACCTCCTGCCGCCGGGATACCGAGCCCTAAGAGGTTAAGCCCCCATTGCAAATCAGGTTTTGTACAGACTGTCATCTGTTTGCAATGAACAAATCAAACAATAGCAATTGAAATAGCTCAACAAAATAACTGCTTCACGTGGTTTCACCAAATTCAACTGCATACCTGCAAACATTTTGTATACTATTTACGCAATTTCAAGTCAAAGTAGTGCTAAGACAATCTCATGCAACTGCTTCTCCTGTGGGGCTCTAGCTATTTATGGTGATACAGCTGCCGGAGTCACACAGGGAAACTCCACCTCGTCCGTTGACAATGACCCACCACTGAGTAAACCTGTAGGGAAATGGACAAAAGTGTTTGATGTTTGAAAATTATGTGTTAGGGGATACTCAAGCACATAGTTAACCTTTATAATAGTTAGCGGTTTTTTCTGCTGACATCTTAACAATAAAGGTAGCTAGCTACAGTAACTAAAGTTAATGTCATAATGCTGGTAGGTAAACAAGCTGTATAGCACTTGTGCAGCTAATTAGCTAACTTCACAGCTAACTTCAACTAACAGTAGACACCTTTCTCATAAAAAGACATGGATAGCTATAGTTGTAATCAAAATTTTAAATGCATAATATTAACTATAGTACTTGCACGCTTCATTTAAATATGTATTTTGTGATTTTTGGCAATATTTAGAACAATTTATTCCTCTATGTTCTAAAGATTGTGTATTAAGTCGCAGTAGAGCTAAAATGGGTCCCCCTCTTGGGACTTTTCTTTCTCTGAAGTGTCTAGGTTCGTAAATTCTCTCTGTTCTACTTACCCATCGCAAATCATGTGTATTGTCAACATTTACAGACTCAGCTGCTTGCAATGAACAAATAAAAAAAGCAATTGAAACAGCTCAACACAACAAATGTATCAAGTAGTTTCCTGAAATCCGATTGAAAATGCAACTCAGAATGACTTTTTCAGTCTCAAAATTATTCAACCCCCTTAATAGAATCCCTCACAACAGCACAAATATGCAACACAGGTGTTGTCCCAAGCACACCTGGTGCAACTAATCAAAGGCTTCAGCAGTTGCACAAGGTGTGTTTGAGCTGGAACACATGAAATACCTGAACTGGCTAGAGGTTTGTTGAGTCATGTTTGACTGCGAGTGAGAAACACGGCTAATTCAAAATAATTGTCCAAAAAATTTAAGCGATCATCTCCCTTCACAAACATGGACCAGAATACAAAAATATAGCGAAGGCGTTGAATGTTCCCAGAGACATCATTGAAAGCAAAGTTCTCAAGTTTAAAGGAAACAGTGGTTACACTACCTGGACAGGGCCGAAAAAAGACGCTATCAATGGCTGCAACCAGATTTCTAAGACAGCAGGTTGTGAAAAACCCCAGAGTGACAAGATGTACACCACTACTGACTCAACAGCACAAGAAAATTTGCCTCCAATATGCTCAAAATCATATTAGGAAGCCACAGAAGTTTTGGGACTATTTTTTGTGGAGCAATAAAACAAAACTGAAACTTTTCGTTACGATGGTTCGGCGGTATGTCTGGATGAAGAAGAATTAATCATACACACAAAAGAACACCCTGCCCACAAACAAGCATGGCGGTGGCTCTGTGTTCCTCTCGGGCTTCTTAGCATCCTCTGGCACAGGAAACTGCAGCGTGTGAAAGGCAAGATAGATTTATTGAAGTAAATAGACAATGATCCCAAGCATGCCTCAAATTCCACAGAGGATTGTTTGTACTGGAGCTTCACCATGTTAAAGTAAAGTTGTGAAGAGTGTGGTTGGGGTTTGGAAGTTTAAGCGTGCTCTGTACTTGTATGTTAGCTGTCAGTGTCTACGCAACTGTGAGAGCATAGTAAGCTACATAAGTATATTGCGTTGTGCACTCGTTTCAACAGTTGGCCTGCAACTTCATGGTTATAAGTTTTCCTAGATTATCTACATTAAAGCAAGTAAACAACCATCAATTGTTTGTTCGGTCTCCCTTCCTTCTCTCTTCCACTAACACCTGATTTGTGACATAGCCTTCCTTTTTAAGACAGATCATTCTCGTGTTGCATTTGTGAGGTTTTGTTTGTTTAACCAACAACGTACTGAGCATTTATTTCTGGATTGTTTCATAGTGTTTTTTGACCATTGTCTTGTTTTCTTAGAGCTTGAGTATTGCCTAGTCCTCTTTGGAATTGTTTGCCTTGTGGCTACTGTGACAGATGGAATAATTTGTTTTACCAGTAAGTCAGAGCAAGCAGTTGAGTAACAGCAGTTGATGGTTCATATTGTGTAATTTTGGCATTTTTTATATTTTAATGGTATATCACAGTTATTTTAATGGTATATCACAGTTATGCTTATGCAGTTATAGTACAGTACGTTTGTGAGTTCTTATTTTTCATGTGCAAAATGTCATTCAAACATCAGCAGCAAGAATGTTGTAGTTACAGGAGGACTCCAGCAGGGGGAACATGAAACGGTTGAGCTAGGTTGCGGTGCACGTCGCCTCCTTCCTTCAGTCATTACACATATGATCTGAGGAAAGTTTGTGTCCGTGCATCTTTCATTCAACTATTCCCCTTTTCAGGTATAAATCTCCTATAATGTGTGTTATTGTTTAAAATAGTGTTATGTGAATATGTATATGTGCTGAGGAGAGTGTTAAACACAGTATGTGAAGTAATGAAGTTATTTACACGTCGAAGAGTAAGCTAGCCACATAAATCCGTAGTAATGCTAACCATGACGTTGTGGATGAAAGAGCGGCATTTAGTAGCTATGCAAAAACAGGGTACATGCTCTGTAAATGTGTTTGTAATATACTGAGCACTGTTAAATGGTGTTATTGTAAGTGTTGTTATCAGCATTATATAATTTTGTATTTCTTGTATATTGCTATAATTTCTTGCTGAGTATATTTCAGTCAGTAGATATGTTAGAGAATAATTGTATGTATTATTTATGTTGTGTTGTGATGTACTGGCATTTGTATGTTTTTCATATTCAGTCATTACACATATGATCTGAGGAAAGTTTGTGTCCGTGCATCTTTCATTCAACTATTCCCCTTTTCAGGGCTATTACACTACCGTTTCTGTCTGAATACAATTTTTGCCTTGTGGAATTAAACAAGTGTATTTTACTCTGCGTCTGGGTCCTCTTTCCTTCAGGGATTTAAAGGGTATCGTGACAATGAGGCCTTGCGCCACACTCTCAGTCGTTATGATTTAAGGGATCTTTTACCCAGGCTGGAACACTTTCTGAGGAGAAAACGACTGTGTGCTTTTATTGGCCAAGAGGTAACTAGATACCTACTTAACTCTACAAACACCTACTGTAGCACAAGACATGCTGTTTCTAATTGTGTCTGTTGCGTAACTTGTGAATTCACCACTTTTTTAGGATGAGAATCCCATCTCAACAAACAACGCTGGCCATGATGAAACAGAAATGGTGTCTTCAAATAGAGGAATGCCAACCATCTGTCTTCATGCATCTATTCCTTTGGTGAAAAACCCCCCAAAGAAGACCCTACAGCTTCCCAGTCCTCCAGAATATGTGGTCTATACCGATAGTGAGCTATAGCAAGATTGTAAGCAGTATTTTGAGGTGGCTCGCACTGACAGTGGAATGTGTCATGTCCAAAGAGCTGAGATGCAGGCTGGTGAGGAACACTCACCAGTATGATATCCATTGTGAGAGCTAGTCAGCAAGGAGAAGAGGTCATGTACCCTTTAAAGAATGAAGTCACTGCAATGGCTAGAAGCCTAGTTGAGTATTATCCCATGCTACAGGATAAACACCAAACTATGAAACATGAAAGTGATAAAAATGTGTGATAATTTGGTTTTCTTTCACTTAAATTATAAAGTATTTATTCTTAACTGACATTGTTTATCTGTAACATAAAAAAGTTTCAAGTAGTCATTTTTATTTGTTCTCTCAATGAGTGAAATTGTATTTAACACAGTTTTTACTATTATTATGTTTTTATTATTTTAATTCTGTACTCTAATGTCATGTAATTCATGTGTAACTTTTATATCTTCTGCACCTCGGCGCTTTATCTTGGCCAGGTTGTCGTAGATTAACGGTGGTGCACTATGCATAATGGTGAGACAAATGTGTAGGTTGCAAACAAAAGGTGTTTTATTCACAAAAACAATCTTTAACAAAGTACTGCCTCAAGGGGCAAACACGAAATATATACATTTCTATTCACATAACACAACATACATACCTTCTTGAAACGGCAACAATGACCGACAGGGAATTGAACTAAACACACAAAGTACAAGATGAAATGAGGACTGATTGAAAAGATCTGTGCACTGATTAGCAATACTGACGATCTATAGGAGAATGAAAACATGTGGTATGATCAGCTGGTATACAGAGCGGGAACACAAAAGGAAAATAATGCACACAGGATAGAAACCTAAACTAGAACACACAAGGGAGCAACTCAAAATGAATACAATACATGGAACAATAGACGATAGGGGGATCATCACACAGGTCGCCATATCAAATGAGAAACTGTTCTCACAAAGTGCTTGACTGGTTAAATAAAAAATAAAATATATAATAAAAATATATAATAAAAATCCCCATAAGAGGCTGGGGCCCACACCAGAAGAGGCCATCCAAACAAAAGGCGTCACATTGACTTTTCAACAAGTGACAAGGGAGAAGATTATGATGCAAACTCAAGTAGTGGATCAGCAGTTATTTTGCATCAAACATCTGGGAGCAGTTCTGATTATGGCCACAGTTCATGTAAGTAGAAATGGGTAATTTTGTCAATAATGATGGGCATGAAGGCTAGGCTATTCTGATTGGGTCTTGAAATATTGTGAACTGAGGATTTCTCATTTGTTTTCATTCATTTGGAATGAATCTAAAGAACACATATTGCTGAATCTATAACATAACATTATTGTGGGTGTGGGGGGATTAAGTTGGTTTCATCTATCAATATATTTTGCACTTTTAATTGTCACTATCCACAGCCACAGCAGACTACGTTTTCTAAGAATGTCAAATTTGGTTTAATGTTTCACTGGCCAGTGTTCTCTCATTTAGTGGGCATGTATAGTCTGACAACACAGGCCAGACATTACAAGAACCTGCAAGAAATGTATAAACAACCAAAACCCAACCAAGATTCTGTCTCACAAATCCTGGACCTTGAGTTTCAAGGAAGAAGAGCATTGAAAGTAATGTAAAGAATAGGATAGGTCAACAAAAAGAAAGAATAAGACAGGTCAACAAAGATCCTCGATGCATATGCATGGTTCAAGGATCTTCATAATGTATGTTATTTAGGCCTATGCTTCATTTTTTGGCTTATCCACAAAGCAAGCATTGTTGCAGGTTTTAACTCTTACTTTACAGCAGGGCTGGAGTGGGACACATTTTCAGCCCGGGTGTTTTATGGTGCACCAGCCTATTTTGTGATGGGGGTTAGGCCTGTCACAATATGCAATAAATCAATTAATCGCATGATAAATAAAAATGAGCTCAATAATTTTTACGGCCGCAATAATTTCCATTTGCATGCTTGTTTGTTTTTCTCGTCTCTTTCTCTACCAAAGAGACTATTGTTTTCGTTGCGTGTTTTATAATTTCCATTTAATTTTTTTATTACAGTGCATTTTTTGTTAACAGAGACTGAGAGTCCATTTTATTTATTGTTTTTGGTTGTTTTGTTCATTTATTGTAGATATTTAAAATGTTTTCCAGTTCCAGTGTTAAATATCCTTTAGAAATATATTTTTTAAATAAAGGTTTATTGATCTTTGAAAAGGTGTACCTGCATTATTATGCCATTATCATTATATTAGATGAAAATGGTCTCAGAACGACAATATTATAGTTTATCGCAATAATTTCTGGGACAATTTATCGTCCAGCAAAATTTGTTATTTTGACAGGCCTAATGGGGGTAAATAGTAACTGCAAATATTCTACCAATTTTCAATGTGTAATTTTCTACTGTACATGTTTAATTCATTTATTTACAGAGAGACAACTTAAATGTATACACTATGCAACAAAATATCCTCACTAATTAGCCAACTACGGTAAATACAGAGACATTGATCAAATAAGTTAAATGTTAAGTTTGAAGAATGAGGTTGTATATGACCTATTTCAGAAGACCTTGTTGAAATGAGCAATATTTGTTGTTAATCAATTTTTTTATTGTAATTTTTACAAGCGTTAGGACCCATTTCTCAATATTTAGGTGTCTTTTTTACACAGTTCTCATAACTAACTGTCAGTGTTGCACAGCAGTTAATTTCACATCCATACCAAAACAATTCATATGTCTCAAATCAACTCAATCTTCCATAACTCTAGCAACAGTTGTCACCCAACATCACTCATAAAACAATAAACCTAGCAACACAAAGAACTGATTATTTCTTTACAAAACAAGAATGACCCCTCTCCACTCTTTAGAATTCACTAAAGTGTACATTACAGGAATAGATTAGACATGATGAAATATGCTTTATGTTGTATGTCATCTTTTGGCATTGAGTGATACCAAAACTGAGGGCTGACCTCACATGGCATCGGAAATGTGCACATGAGCATAGTTCTCAGTTTTTAATTATATCTAACCGTACACCTAACCTTAACTACACTGGAATGTTCAAATGTAATCCTGTGCTGTATTTTATATATAAATCATAATTATAAATCAAAATTAAACTTAATGTGAGGTCCGCCCTCAGTTTTGAATCAACCAATCAAATGACTTCTGCCTCCAAGGCAGATCTGCCTGGAGAACACTTTTCAATAACTAAAAGTCCTATGAGCGATATAGATACAATGTTAATTTTAACGGCACAAACCGAGCACAAACAAACGACAGTTTTTGTGTGATTTAGATGAGGTGGGTTGGAGAGTGACATCACTGCCCCAAATTATATTTGTTATTTCTAAAGGAGGAAAAAAATAGATACTGGGCCCTATTTTAACGATCTGAAACGCAAGTATCAAACGTGAAACGCAAGTTACATTGTGGGAGGGTCGCGGGCCGCTGTTGCTATTTTACCGGCGGGATAAATGATTCTTGCGCCCGACGCAAATCTAAAATGAGTAGGTCTAAAGTAGCTTCATTAGTCATAGGTGTGGTTTGGGCGTAACGTGCAATAAACCAATCAAAGCGTCATCTCACATTCCCTTTAATAGCAGGTGCGCTTGTTCCATGTCGGATTGCTATTATAACAGCGATTTGCTATTGATTATTCTTTTTACAAAATGTAAATAAAGAAATGTCACAAGACATAGCCTACTTTCCGATGTTTTGGACTCACTCTCACTGAATCACGAGGTTATGAATGCATGGTATTATTTTTGCAATGTAGTCTAACATTAGACCGAGATATACTTCTGTCAAATAAGCTTTCCTCTCCTGTTCTGCATTTCTGGGCATTTAGGTTAAGTGCCAACGGCACACGCATTTCAACATCACATCTCCTGAAGTCGTCTAATATTTCCTAATTAATGTCATCAACACATCCTTGATTCATGGAAATGTTGCGTAAAACACAACAAGCCACAAAGAATGCTGCGACTTGAGTAGTGTAGTACCTGTTCTATCCAAACACCTGACGCGCATTTTCATTGTGCCAAATGTTTGTTTAATTAGGCTACACTGCGTGTTTGTTTGTGTTTTTGATTAAACAGCATTTTACGCACTGGCATCATAAATTGTGTCATCATTAACCATGTCTTTAACGGATAGCTGTTGTCCCCTTCAAAGCCACCCATCCAAGGGGGGATTCCTCATGGCAAAGTTGGCATAAATTACTTGGGGCTTAAAAAATTAAAGACATGGGTGATTTTACTATTAGCATCACAAATTACGGGTGTATACTTGTTGATTAAATGGGTTCCCTTGAGGTTGATGTATATCAGTGGGAATAATTTGAGTAAATGTTTGCACTAGATGTATACCTATTTTTTACATTTTCGGACACCACAATGACTTCGTGTCGTAATTTTTTTCCTGGTGTGGCATTACCTCGTGTGGTAATATTTTTCCTTCTAATTATGTATTGCAATAATAAAGAACTGCTGCATTTGTGTAGATGAGAGGAGCAAAGTGTATGCGCATTGTGCACACGCTACATTATGGTTAAGCATGCACCCTTAAAATAGCATATGAATAACACGCCACTGACTTTAAACCAGGTTTTTCCTGGTCAGTGGCGGAATTGTTTTTGTGAACTTCAAGATACCACCAGGGAACTTTTGCGCCTCAACACGCCTCTTGTTTTCGCTGAACCGCCCAACGAACGCAAGTTCATTCCCTAATTTTCAGATGCGCGTCTGTGGAGGGAAAAGTCCCATATGCGTCGGTTGCAAGATAGGAATGATACATGCGTCTGTGTAAAAAGTCAATTGCGCTGGGTGTAAGATAGGGCCCACAATGTTAATTTTAATGGCACAAACCGAGTACAAACAAAAAACACAGTTTTGTGTGATTTAGATGAGGTGGGGTGGAGAGTGACGTCACAGTTCCCAAATTAAATTTGTTATATCTGCGAAAGCAAAATAGATACAATGTTTGTTTTAATGGCACAAACCAGCAAAAAACGAGCACAAACAAATGACACCGGTTTGGAGCGATTTGAATGACATGGGGTGGTGAGTGACGTAAAATAACTCAAAAAATTATGTTCAATATCTCAAACACCAAAGCAGCACAAATGTTAGTTTTTGCGGCACAAATCAGCACAAACACAGCACAAACAAATGGCATAGTTTGAGATTATTTCATTTTATGGGGTGCCAACTTCACAGAGGTGCCTGTATTTGTATTAAAAAAAGAGGCTGCTGGGGCCCGCCGTACGGGTTAAGCAGAGGCTGCACAGTTTGACCAGCAGACAGCAGCCACACACCAGGCTGACGGATGGTGTTGCTAAGAACTTGCAATGTGTAACTATTATCAGACCAGCCCTTGCGGCCTCGATACATTACCGGCCTACCGGGATTTTTTTTTTTTTTAATTATACACATAAAGTGTATAATTAATATTTCAAGATTTTATTTAATCATCTCTTCAACACAAACAAAAAATAGCCCAGTCTTAACTGGTTTTACAAATAAATAAATACAAAGAAAAATCTGAATGAATTTAGGATAAAAAATAATTTAGAAATGAATTCTACATTTCAGCAAACAACAAAAACATGAACTAATTCAAGTATTTCAAGAGGAATACCAAATATAGAAAAGTAAATGCTCCTACATATTCAGAAGAACATCATTATGATTTTGATCTGATAAAAGTTGATCAATGTATTGTTCTCTTGATTTTATTATTATTTTCTTTCATTCACTTTTAGGCGCCCTTTCAGTGGCCTGAATTTTCACGCTTTTGATTTTATTTCAGTTGGACCTTATGTCCAACTTTTTTTTGATTGCCCATTTTAAGTGATTCATTTCTCCATACAACTGAATGCAAAATGGGTGTAACATCATTTTTGGCTTCGAGGCGAACTGCATCCACAAGATTGAAGAAAATGGCGGCGCAAAAACGAAGTCAGACATGACTGCTAGCTAATTGCATAGCTAGCTAACAACACAGCACTGAGCTCCATTAAACGACCTACAGATGTCTTCTAAAAAGTTGTGGAAAAGGGGTGAATTATTATATAGACCATTGGAATTCTAGTGGCTCAGCAGACTTCCTTTTGACGTAAATGATAAAATAAAAGTATTTTATAATTAAATAATCTCATTGGGTTAGTGCTAGGCGCTGTGTCATACTTTTTCCATACACTATTGCGTACATTGCTGAAAGGGTCGGATTCATGAGTTTGTTTAAATTACATTACATATATGCCTTCCTAAAAACGGTCAGATGAAAACTGTAGATGGAACCCAGATTGACATAAAAGAAGAATAGTAGAGTAGGCTATATGAATCAAACAGCATTCCACTCAATTTACTGGTGATAATAAGATAAAAATATGCTTTTAAATATGATTGCATGAGGCTGGAATACAATTTATTCAGCAGGACAAATATCATGGCATTTATTTAGGTTAAATTATGATGCTGTTACGGATTAGATGCCTATTATTGTTTGTTGAAAATATTAGTTGTACCAGAGCACGTCAGAGAGCTTGTTCACTGTTAGCAGAGTAATGCCTGCAGTATACTTAACGCACCCAACCGGGCGCGTGCCAAAGTGACATCAGAATGACGTAGATTTTGCTGGCGCGCAGGGATTTTGAGCGCGCGAGCCAGGGGCGTATGGGATCAAATAAGGGCCGATAATATTTTGAGGTTGCGAAGTGATCTTTGCATGTGTAAAAAAGTTTTGCATCTGTAGAAATATTTTGTGAATGTGTAAAATTTTTTGCATCTGTAGAAATATTTTGTGAATGTGTAAAACAGTTTTGCATCTGTAGAAATATTTTGTGAATGTGTAAAAACGTTTTGCATCTGTAGAAATATTTTGTGAATGTGTAAACAAGTTTTGTATCTGTAGACATTTTTTGTGAATGTGTAAAAAAGTTTTGCATCTGTAGAAATATTTTGTGAATGTCTGCAAATGTTTTGTGCAACACTGGAGTTACAAAACCCAAGTTACGAGTTGCGAAATTTTTACTGTGTCAAAACAAGGCCAAAACGTTATCCAATCAGCTTGTTGCTTATTGATTAGCCAGTCAGAACTCTGCCCACCGATCAACCATTTCAATCCTTAATGTAGCTAGCATTACACATGATTCTGTATTTATTATATATTTAAGCGATTCAGATTGTGTAAGTAAATGTCGTATTAAAATATTATAAGTTAGTAAATATGTCACACTATTTACGGTAGTGGGGAAAAGATTCTAGCGAGGCGCGTTCTCGTTACTTCTTTGCATTCTGGAGTCAGTCAACACGGAGGAGTACGAGGCTGGCGCTTTATCACAAGCATAGACCATTCACATGTAACACAGCCAGATTCTTTAGTGGATTCCTAGCCTTTTATAGTTTCGCATTCAGAATAATAGCATTTGATTCAACGTGATAAAAATCGATTAACCACAAAGGAAACAGTACAAATTTCAAAAATATGCCACTAAACTCTATGAGAATAGTGTGACATGTTTACTACTACGTATATATAATAAATACACAACATCCTGTGTAATGCTAGCTACATTAACGATTGTGGGTGATCGGTGGGCAGCGTTCCAATAAGCAACGAGCTGATTGGATAGCGTTTTGGCCCTGTTTTGACACAGTCAAAATTTCGTAACTTGGGTTTTGTAACTCCAGTGTTGCACAAAACATTTGCAGACATTCACAAAATATTTCTACAGATGCAAAACTTTTTTACACATTCACAAAATATTTCTACAGATGCAAAACTTTTTTACACATTCACAAAATATTTCTACAGATGCAAAACATTTTTACACATTCACAAAATATTTCTACAGATGCAAAAC